>CANUEP010099253.1:0-112358 GCA_947857235.1 Jatropha podagrica
AGTTTTTTTTTTTTTTTTTTTTTTTTTTTTTTTTTTTTTTTTTAAAAAAAAATTTTTTAATAAATAAAAAAATGGATAATAAAAAAAAAAACAAGGTTTATTTTTAAAAAAAAAGTAAAAATTTTTTATTGAAAAAAAATTTTAAAAAAAAAAAAAAAAAAAAAAAAAAAAAAAAAAAAAAAAAAAAACTAATATCTCTATTGTAGTAAAAGCCTGTTATAGAATTGTTTTCTATTAAAAAAATGATTCTTTTCATAATTGAAAGTATAAAGAATACTTAAATAATTTAAGTAAATATTTTTATTTTTTTAATTTTATTGTTACAAATAATATATTTATAATGATAACATTTATTTTTGAAAAAAAATTACAAAATGATAATATAATTACGTTTAGAAAATGTAAATAAAAATTTTCTAAATATATTTTATAATATTTAATTTAATTTTTTTAATTACGCAAATTATGAAAAACCTTTTAATTTTTCAATTGAAATATTATTTTCTAATATTAATAGGTGAACAGGTTTTTCAATTTTTGTTTCTGTTTTCCGTTTTTTAAACAGTTTTCTACAAGTGCACGCATAAATGATTGAAATTTTAAAAAATTTAGATAGAAAAATTTAGTTTTGAAAAATTGAGGACCAAAGTATCTATATAATCAAATCTCCAGAAAGTTCGAGAACTCTCATTATTTTTGGCATCCGATTTAGGATACAGGCGGAGTGTTGTGTCAATTTTCAAACATCACATCAGGCTATATGTGGAATACTTCAGTTTTAATGTTCAGACAGCAAGGTCGGTACCATCCTAGGCTAGGACCAGCCATTCTTATGTCACAGTGTCTGTGTTTCCTTCCATACTTGCTTTGACCAAAAATAAATTCAAGAGAACAAAAAGAAACAGAATTTTGTGCATTACATGTGAATACAGAATCAATGGAAGAAGATCGTCCCTCTCAATATACAATGTGGAATCTGCCGACATAATTTGTATGACTAATACACACTACTAGTCAACAAAGAATGACTTTACAATCAATGTATCTCTACTTACAGCAGCACAAATTCATTGCAATGAATGTTCAAAAGCAGTAATCGGTTTCTCATCGACGACTAACCTCTAGCTGCGCTTAAACGCTGTGCCGCTCGTTCTAAACTTAGCTCCTGACGGTCTAGTCCATGCCACGGCTCACTTGAACTATCATCCAACGCTGCAATTTTAGCTATCTGCTTATGAAGTTCCACCAAGTTGACAAGGGGAACAGTTGTTGGTCGGCCGTGAGCACACTTCATTTATATGTAAAAGAAAAAATCATCAGTTATTCAACATAGCTAATCTCAGCCTCTTACAAAGAACATGGATGGAGGCCACAAAATAATTTAGTTCTCAAAGTTCTGTGAAACGTGCATCAAAACATATTACCTGCAGACAAAGTGAAGTCTTTTTTAGTTCCTCAACAATAAGTGCACATTCCGATGGTAGCAAAGAATCTCCAAACATGATTGCACCTGAATAATGAAATGACAAGAAAAGCAAAGTTCATCAGATCAATAAAAATTTCCTCAAAGGACAAGTTCTAGTGACCTAAATAAATTATATCCATTAAAAAAAAAATAGTTTTCAGTTTGATGAAGCATTTACCCCTGCATGCTTTAAAATTTAGGACACGAATAACAGATGAGGGCATTGTAGAAGAGCCATCTGTATCATCAAGCTACAAATTGCAATACGAACATGAGTTATGAAGGCATTGAATTTGTTAAATACGGATAGAGGAGGAGAAGGTTGGAGTTTGGGGGGCAGGCAGGGAGGGGGAGGTGAGATTCTAGATGAAAGAAAACAGTATTACCTGCTGAAGAAATTCTAACAGGTCACCATCGGATAAATTGACACCTAAAATGCAGGGTACCTGCATGCCATTCATATGAAATAACAAATGATAGAGAGAAAATATTCTTCTTACATCTTTTCAAGGGGAAAAAATAATTAAATAGATGAAGTCCCAAGGAAAAGAAGAGTATGCTTCACCGCAAGAAGAGTGACCAAAGTCGGTCGCTGGTGAAGAATATTCAGATTCCTACAAGAACCAGAAGCCATTTTAGCTACCAATAATGCTGAATTTGCTAAGATAACAGGCAAATCATGAAGAGGTAAAGCTGGTAAAAGGCCTTAGCTATTTCACATCTTTTTATGAAAGTTCTGATGGAGGGAATCATTAAAATTACTTCTTAAAGCTACCAGAACCTTGTCCTTCAATGTTGCAGATCCATCCCCAATCTCTTATCTGTTCAGCATAACTGTGAAGTAGCTGATGCCCTATCTCTGGAAGGATCTATTGTTACAGAGCTCATAGTCATCTCAAACTCGTAAAATTCTCATTAAGACCAGGATACAGCATAACCTAACATTGCCTGGGGAAAAAAGGTACATACCAGCTCTTTTTCAGCATCCAAATAGGCAATTGTCCTTGCCTCCCCAGATATTACCTGTCATTAAGGTAGTCCATAACTATAAGTCGTATTATATCACAAATGCGCATTTAAATATATTTTTTTAACCTTTTGACGAAGCTCTTCCAGTCGAATCCTTTCATCAGCAGCATGCTGTAAGATAACGCCAGTATCAAAGTCATAAATTCTGCCAGAAACTCAAAACTCTCTTGAGTTTGTGGGTCCATGTAGGTGGAAGTTGTGTAAATGCCTATGTATAATGTAGAAACCGAAATTGTATGCTTCTAAAGGATTGCATGCATAAGAAATTGACAAACAAATCATTAACAATTTTTCATCTTGATCAGTAACTATAATTCTATTAGTCACATTCAGGTCAAATCCATACAAAAGTTATTTTGAGCTTATTTCTAAACAAAGGTACCATTATAGAGCAACAAAATAGTTACATAAAAGGTTTCCCAGCATTCTAACCCAAATCATAAGGAGGCAGTTTCTATTGTCTAAAAATACTGCAGGAAGATTCACCCTCTCTAAAATCCAAAGAAGTATAAAAAAAAACATTTTCGAGAAATAAGATGCAACTGATTCAGATTATAACAGCAACTCACCTGGTCTATAACAGCAAGTGTCCCACCAGCCATGATTGGGATGAATTTCTTGTCCACCTGCTGAAGAACTTTGGCATCCTCAAGGAAATTCTTATGGAAAGATTCTGGTACTAGTGAACTGCCAGCAAGACACAAAAATCCAGAAGAGATATCAAGGATTTTACGCTGATTGTCAACATTGCTTGATGTATTGTTGCACTGCATGAAAGAGAAAGATTTATGATCGATCAGGGTTTGACAGTTAAGAAAGATATTAAATAAATTCTTCAAAAGTTGCAAAAAATACTCAACTGCAACTTGCTGACAACCATTCCGCCATTTGGTTCCATAATCAGTTGAGCACTGAATTTCCTTTGGAATAAGACCTAAAAAATTTAGCATGAAAATGTGACCACTCATCCATAAATACTCTTGAAAATACACAAATATGTATATTTGCATGTATGTTTTTACCTGTGGACACAGAGGAGCAGGCATTCACATGCACAAATCCACATGTAAATGTGGTATCCTAACTACATTTTGTTGTGGTGTTGTTGATTATAAAACTAATACGTTATTTGTGGCAAAAACCAAAAGCTAAACTGATCTATAAAATATTTGATGTGACAAAAATACAAGTATATGTACCAATAAAAAACATCTAAAATACAGTTTGAAATATTATGAATAGTCATAGATACTAGTAAAATAATTGCTAAAGTTTTATTGTTCTTACTATTCTTATTATTATTTATTCTTTGATCAAAGAAAAAAAAAATCAATCTTATTATTAAAATACATGAACCTTTTCCTCAAGAATTGTATGTATTTCACTCCATACTAACCTTCAATCATAAACATAACTATTTTCAAAGGTGGAGTTACCTTCAACTGGAGAATCATGAGACCAAAGAGATTGGGAGTGGATACAATTTTCACTTGCTTTGCTCTCCTTCATGTCCAGCACAGTGTCTTGCCCATTCTTCAAATAGGACCTGACAGCAGGACTCAGAAAGAGATTAGCTATATTTTTTTGGGGGTCTGACAACCATGAGTAAGAGGAACACAAAATTGTAATACCTAGTGCAGAACAATGAATTCCCTGCATAATTTGGCTGAAACTTTAGATGCTTCAAGTCATCAGTTCCTAGAAAGAGTACAGGCATATTAGTTAAACTGTTATTAGTATACCAAGACATACAGTGAAATCTAAGCATACCTGAAGAAGTAAGGCCATCATGGAACAACTGAGCATTTCCCTCTTTCATCATAGAATGATGGTTCAAAGAAATAAACCTCCTCTTGTTTCTGTAAAATGGTGGAGCTGATCGACTTCTTCTGCATCTTTCTTTAGGAAAATTATCTTGTTTCCAATCTCGACAGCTAAGTTGATTTTCTAGGTTTTCACACTTGTCATCACTTTTGAGAACTCCAGAATACAAATCTAACGGTAACCACTCTGCCTCACAAACTGATACATCAGAATGTTCTAAAAATAATTCATCATTTAAATTGTGTCCTTGGAGGGATTTGCTGAAATTTATAGGAGTTGCAGAATGATCCTTAAAATCCAACACAGTGCTTGCATGCTTTGAGATGAAATTATCTTCCTTAGATCTGTTTGATGTCATTTTATAACTACAGCTTTCCTCCGTTTCTTCACCATCGGCAAAGTGCCAACAACTTTCTCTTTTACCCAACCTTGCTCTCCATTCATGAGAATTGTCATCTGAAGAATGCTCAACGGCAGAAGATGTCCCTTGAAATAATGCATCTGTAGTGAGAGAATGCCATTCAGATTTTGCAGACTGGTAGCATGAAACGGAGCTATCAAAAGGTACAAATGAATCTGAACCAAGACTCTTCTCTTCAGCACAAAGCTTTCCAAGGAATGAAAATGACTTTTCACAAGGTCTAGACAGACTATCAAAACCTGCAGGCATGTCAACTCCCATGCTAAGTACAGGAAACCTTTGCGAGCATGTTGCCTCATGCTGCTGGAACGCCCCTGGAATGATATCAAATCTATGGTCACTGGCATCAATCTTTAGAATGTGAACCTTCTCATCAGAGCAAACCCGTCTTCTTTTGGACTTGAAGTCATTAATTGGAAATTCAAGACCTTCCTCACTTTTAAACATAGACCTATCAAGTGGCATGTTTCTTTGTGAGGAGCAACTCTTTAAAAAAGGTTTTTCATTGTTCTTGCTAACTTCTAAATCATCACCAAATTTGTGATAATCTAAAGAAAATGGACTCCCAGAAAATTTTTTTATTTCAACAGATGTGATTTTAGGGGATTCGCTTTGCCACTCTAAGCCCAAGGTATCACCCTGCTCACAATCACTAGATCTTTGTCTAGCTGTGAATCTATCTTCCAGGAAACAATCACCTGATGACAAAAAGTTGTCATCAGATGTCCATAGATGATTGTCACTCTTTTGGTTCACTGTGCATGCATGCTTAGAAAGGTAGCCATTCCATGATTGCGAAGTGTGGTCACTATGACACAAAAATTCCATATCAGTTCCTTGTTCTTTGAATTCAGGAATATTCATGCAAAACCCTTGAAATGGAACTTTGTCAACCCCCCTGCCATAAATATGGTCAACCTCTTTGGCTGGTATCTTGAAATGGGAGGAAGCATGGTGATGAGAGGACTTATGTTTTTGAATCGCACACTTATTTACTGCAAATTCAAAGTTCTCTGAAACATCTGCATCAAGAAAATCTAGATATGAAAAAACATTTCAGATGTGGAACTGTATCTTTCCTTCGTAATTCATGGAGCCTGAGGTATAGGTAAAACGAACAGTTTTGTGCAAAAATGACAATATATTTAATCTAAACAGCAGGAGAAATTAAGTGGGAATAGTGATAGGATAACAAACCTTCTTTCCAGATTTTGTCTTTCCTCAATCTACCAGTTGCTAAGGATTCTGCTAGAAACATTTAACAGGGAAAAAAAAAAAATCAGAAACCAACAAATGAAAAAAAAGGATCATATACAGAAACACAGAGATCTTTGAGGATACCATAGATCATTTTTTCCCTCCATAATTGTTGAATGGAGTTCTCAACAAAATCCAGTATATGCATCCAATCCTGGCAAAAACAGGTTGCGGAATCTCAGCATTGCAAAGAGACATTAATAGGTTTCCTGGACAAGAATTACATTACAATGACATAAAAGCTTTAATTACGAAAGTGACTCCCAAGTAACAAGCCGAAGCATTAAGCATAGAACCTAGTTACAATGAACTTTTAGCAGCATTATATTCTAGAAATACTTCCTCCATAGGCAGAAAAACATATACACGGTTGCATATGTTTGGCATTTTCTTTAGCTTTATATATAAAGCCCATGCAAAGTCACAAAATCTGTGGTAAGGTACACCCGCGCTTACAGTTATATCCATTCCCCAGTTTATTATTTTAAGAGGAAGTCAAAAGAAAATGTAACATAGTTTAAGGCTTGTGACAAAGATAAAATTTCATCCTGGCAGGACACAACACAAGGTTATTGTGAACTAATATAACAATGAAATTTAAAAATTTCATATGTAGCAGAGTTTTTTGTCCTGAAATGCACAAGAGGAAATTATCTGTAACTTTTTTAACTGGCAGAACAAGGGAAAAAACAAAAAGTGAAACATCTTACCGCAATTTGTATGCATCTTTCTACACATCAGGTGCGTCATCAACAAAACGTTTATGTCACAATTAGATATTTTAACGAACTACCTTGCCCATTTACATCTCCTTGATTGTATACTTAACCAAGTAATATCACAAACCAAGATTCTCCTACACACCTAGGAAAATAGATCAATACCATAATCCACATAAATATGCAAGAAAAGTTGCTTCTTGCTCAAGGAAGATTGTAAGCATTCATTCAGACTTTCAGATGGCGCCTGGACGAAGAGGGGAGAAAAGTGGATGTAGGTTTTTATTTTCCCCAAAAGTAAATAACGTCAAACCAGTGTTTGCATAACCCTATTGCACTCCAAAAATGCATTCAACAAGAAAAGATCCATAAAATTTCTGTATGAAATTAAACCACTGAAGGATGTCAAATTTGAATCCGTATATTCAGTGTTATAAACCATATAATCTCATACTGACACAGCAATGTTAATCAGACATGGTATTTACCTTGAACTCAGCGTGCGTCTTTGAAGGCTCAAAAGATAAATCATAGAGAGCTGAAGGGCAACTTAGATTTAGAATATAGGCTGGACATGCTTGAGGCTTACACTTCTTTACTTTTTCAGACATGCTATTAGCTTTCCAAGAGTCCAGATGCTCAAATCTAGTAGCCAAGTGATTTAGCAATTTGTGTATTGGACCTTTGCAGACAAACCGTGAGTTGATATCTGCAATTGTCAAGGTCTAAACAAAAATGAAAATACCGCTTATTCATCTTTGACCAGATAACATAACCAGAAAATCTGTACACTCTTTAGACATATGGACTTAAGGATACAAACATATTGAAAAGCCTGCAGAAAACAATATCTTCCAGTGAGAAACCAGTGGCTGAACAAAGCATAAAAGAGGGCAATCGAGTAACTACATTGTTACAAATTGCACCTTGAAGGTCAAACTATCACATGGACCAGATATATATCCCGAAAGCTTTAAGACACCATTGCTAACGTCCAATTCATGAAGGAAGCCAGAAACCTCAATCCCAAAGCCACTCATCAATAGTGACAAAGCAGAAGAAGGACGTGTGCAAAGAAGCTCATCTTCACTACATTTGAATGAAACACGATGTCAAGAAACACATAATAATAATAATAGAAGCTCCAACTTGCTACTGTGACCAGAACATACTTTTCAGTGTCAACAACTTTGAAGGCAACCTTTGGACGCACAAGCGCAATACGAAGCACACATTTTTTGACAGAGTTCAAAACCTTCTTGAGACTTCCAATTTGGAAAAGCAAATGAGAAAAGCTTCAAGTCAGTGCAAAGCAATAGAATGCAAAAGTGAACCACCGATTAATACTGCAATAGAATTAAAAATGGAACAATAAGAAACCTTGATTGCATACACTTTCTTCGAACAGGTTGGTTGTAAAATAAATCACGAACAACAACTGTCAAATACATGAGATATTGGAAGAGAGGAAGAAAGAGAGAGCTTAAATCAATTAAATGCTTAAAACAGAGATAGTGATGCATGAGAACTAAAACTAATCCTGCACAGAAGAACATAAAACCTGTTGTGCCAACATCTTTCCTATCATCATTGACTCCAAGATACAAACACCTTGATCCCTGAAGAGAGTAAAGTAAATCATTTTGGTATGTATAACAGCAGTAACACTAACTCACAATGAGAACAGGAAAAATAAACCAGCAAAATAGAGAAGTGCCGAACACACTAACCTTTAGGACCTTATGATATCCATTTGGCATTCCACGAGCTTTTGTAACAATTTCTAACAAAGAGACATCAGAAATAGAAGCCAATGCTTCTCCTCGGAAACCAAAGCTCCCATTAGCAGATTCCATATCGGCCAGACGACGAAGCTTTGATGTTACTGTTCACACATTACAAACAGCCCAGCATCATCACATGGGCAATCTAATAAATTAAGAATATTCCAGCCTTTAAATCTTTCATATCTTTTTTTCACAGACGAAGCCTCAGCTAGTAAATGGATCAATTCCATTACTTTTTCTTGTCAATCAAAGAAACAAAATAGTTGATAATTTCCAATGGAACCTTTGATTAATGTTTATAGTAAAACAGAAAAAAAAAAAAAATCTCAAATTTTAAAGAATTTAAACACATTTTAGATAGTTACAAGGAGAATTTGCAGCTAGTACTCAAAGCTCTTCCAAGCATCAAGTATGTTTTAATTCCTGAAGTTTAGATTCTAAAAATGACATAACAACCAATATGAACAATTGAACTCCATAGTTTTCATAATAATCTGTTTAAAAACACTAATCTATATACATCGCAAGCACGATCACCGATAAATCAAAAGAAATGAATGATAATAGAAGCACCATATCTTTCTCCCAACAAGACCAACCCATCTCGAGAGATGCCACATCCTGCGACCACAAAAACCACTGAATCAGCTACCAACTAACTGGACATACACTACAAAGGAAAACAATATTCAGAACTGACCATCATCCACCACTTTTACATAGCAGGTTCCAACACCCACATAGACAGACACCTGAAACAACAAACTATCATCATTTCTCATAAAAGCAATAAATTACTAGCAAATGCAGACCATATTTTCAGGAGGGAAAAAAAAAGGCAATACATTGAAAATAAGTAACAAAAAGCTGTGCCCTAAATTACAATCAGTTATCAATTACCTTTGCAGCGCCAGCATCCAAGCTATTAAAAACCAGTTCCTCGACTACTCGCGTCAAATCAAACAATATAATCCCAGAACGTAACGAATTACGAACAGAATCGGGCAAAGGCTTGATACTCCCCATTAGATTACAATTAAGCAATCGCTTTAAATTTAACCATCAAATGCTTAATCAATTTGATTACTCGACTAAATTCAAGTTCTACTGAGCTAAAAATGCAACGAAATAGCACTGCATTGCCATTCTTTCTTGTCCGAGAATGATAATTCCGCTAGGGTTTGGCCAGAACGTCGACGTTTTCGTCGGAATCAGCACATATTTCTACTTCGCTTCTTTTTAAAAACATGATCAGAAGCCAAAAACGCGGGTGCTGAGCAGCTAAACTGAGTGTTGTTAACTTGCACCGTCAGTGACGTGACGTGTACTTGAAGGTGACGACGCGACGGTGTAAGTGTTTGGGCTTTTATAGTTACACGCCATTTGTTAATTTTGAGACATTGGTTGCCACGTGCAAATTCGGAAACATCTAAGGATATTAACTTTTATTTGAGTATTACACTTGAGTTTTTTTTTTTTTTTTTTTTCCGAATTTTGAGTGAAATTATTAAAACATTCCTATTATTTTTTGCTAAAATGATTTATCGATTTTTAAAATTAAACTTTATTAAATTACTAGTTACATATCTCGTGCAATATACAATTCTAATAAATATTAATTTTTAATATTAAATCATTTCAATTCTATTTTTATATATTAAAATTATTTTTAATATTCATATAATTTATGTGTAAATAAATAATTTTACAACTTGCAATATTCAATTTTCATTTAATAAATATAATATTCCCTCCATTCCATTTTAACAACAAATGAGTATTTTACCTTATTCCACTTTAATTGTTTATTTAGGATTTTTAAAATATTTTTTTTTTCAATTTTATCATATTTAATTTATTAGGTGTTTTATAGCAATTTTACAGGGAGTTCTTAATTTTAAGATGAGCAATTTAAATATTATATCATATTTTTTAAAAAATCAATAAATTTCAATTATTTTTTTAATTGGTGTGGAAGACTGAATATTACTATTAAAATGAAGTAAATGGAGTATTTTGTAAATTTTAATTATTGATATTAAACTATTTTTTATTTTAAATGATAGTAATAATCACAATAATTAAGATAATTAATATTATAATAAAAATAGTTATTTCATTTTCTCAAAACATGTGTTTTAATAAAAATTAATTGAAAATAATAATTACACAATAATCAATATTGAAAAAGAATTTTCGGAAAAAAATATTGGAAAAAGAGAAGGAAGTGGAAATCTATAGGAAAAATATAGTACACATCATTTCGTAAGAGAGCATAGCATTTGAGACCCAAGATAAACGGTGACTGTTTGATAAAATTTTTGTAATAATTGCTGTTAAAAAATAAAATGATTAAAAATATTTCATAAAATACAATATGTATATATATTTTTTACGGTAAATGTATTATTTTTATTTTAACATGTTATATAAATAAATAATAATAATTAAAAATTTCAACTATTATTTATTAATTTTTAAATAATTATAATTAAAATGATTATATAAATATATTAATTTAAAAAATGGATGGTCATTATTTTTAGATTATGAATATAAGATAAAATAGTTAAATAAGAATCATTTAACCACGAATAAAAAGAAAAGAAAAAAAACATTACGACTTATAATTATGAGTTATCAATTAAAATTACCTTCGTTAGTGGTGATCAAACTTTGAAAAATATCGAAAATCGAATGAAATTAATTATTTTCGATTTTTAATTCATTTATTCTATTTGCAATTTTGGTTATGAAAAAAAATAATTTTTTGAGTAAAATCAAAGCATTCGACAGAATTGAAATACATCAATAGGTTCGCTATGGTTTCCAAACTAATTTTTGTGTTGTTTGGTTTTAACAAAAAAATAATTTCGATTTTTTATTCTTATAGTTTGATTCGGTTCGAACTGAACTGTCCATTTATACTTGAGCCTTTAGCTTAGTTGTTGGGTACAATTTAGCTATGAATAACATGAATAAGGTCAACCACATGATCTATTTGCCAAACATGATGGTAGAATATTAATTTAGAATTAGGTATACAGGTTTTCATTTCATTGTTTATAATAATGATGAAATCGATATTACACATAACCTCTTAATTTAAAACACTTTCGAGGGGACCAATGAGGCCTTGTTTTGACGGTAAAAGCTGAGGTGCTTAGCTTTTTTGGTCGAAGGTTCAATCCCTTCTTTCAACATATTGTTGTAATTATCCCTATTTAAATTATTTCTTAATTATTTAGAATATTTAGTTGAAAATCTTTTTATTACTTCTTAAAATTATCTAATAGACAATCTTAATTTTTAACTATGAAAAGAGTAATTTATAAAATTTACCAAAATATTTTTAAATAATTTTTCTTTTGAAAAGATTGGAGAAGGAATATTAACGTGTAACAATTAGTAATTAATGTTAATTGATGCATGTCAATTGTTTAGTAAAATTTTAATAATAGTAACTATTAAAATGTACAATGTCCAAGAAAACAATTATTTCAAAATTTATAAACTACTACTTTTTTTTTTTTAAGGTCTAATGTGAGTCGATTGTTTTTTTTTTTTTTAGAAAAGATAAAGACACAGGATTGGTTACAAGTGCACACACATGCATAGTCTAATGGTAAGTGAATGTATAACCTGATAATAGATTCACGTTTAAATTTTCCTTTTCAATACTCAAAAAGCAAGACGAAACTAGCCAACATCCACAACATCATGATTCAACCAAGAAAGGAGGCCAGACGAAAGATAAAAAGAATACGCATATCAGAGGAAATGGACGAGGCATGTTTAGACAGCCAATCAACCGAGCAATTAGCTTCTTTGAACGTGTGATGCAATTGAAATCGCACGATGGAACCCAAAAGATGTCTAATACGATTAACCAAGGAGGCAAAGCACACAGGGGGATCAACTTGTCCCCGAATGGTCTGGACAGCAAGGAGGCTATCGCTTTCGAAATCTAAATGAAGGAAAGAATGAGTGATGGTGATCTAGATACCATAATAATTTGCCTACAACTCTATGCCCAAAACAGAACTTCTACCAGCATTAACCATAAAGCCCATTTTCTAGTTACCTGGAGAATCCCTTATCAACCCACCCCAAAACCTAATATCATTACTCTCAGGAGTCGAACTATCAATATTAAGTTTCAAGGTACCATTAAAGGGAGCTTGCCATTGGACCCACTAGTTAATAGCCAGAGAAGGAGAACAATTGCTCATACTATCAATCACTATGCATTCAATTTTGCGATTAGTATAAATTATCTATCAATCATAAACCAATCACCCAACAATATGACTACAAAGCAATTAGCTTTTAGAGAGAAAAACTTCAAAATCCAAATACGGATCGATAGAGAAGCCACAATTGAAGCGAGTGCAATAAAAAGTGAGTATACAAAAAGTCTTCAATAATGAAATGGATAGTTATTGAGATTCTTATCATTTATCTATTGCTTTTTATAATTCTTATCAACATGTATAAACTATTTCATCTAATTATTGATAACATTATCAATTATCGATGCCTCATTAAAATCTTAATAAATATATCTAACTTGCAATTAGGTACAAATCAATAACATGAAATAGTTCAATCAAATACATGTTTAGACACAAATTCTCGAGAAAAGTTTCTCAAAAAAAGTATGCATTTGGCGTATGCAATTGATTCAAATGAAAAGAATGTTGCTAATCAGATGTGATATAGTTCGTCTTTTTATTAATATGATGAAGATGATGTATCGAGTTTTGAAAACTCTCAACCATGAAAATTTTCACCAATTTAGTAGAATGAGAGGAGAACTATATATTAAAATGTAACTATCATGTTATTTGGCTAATGGGCCTTACAATGGAAAAAAAAAAAGAAAAGAAAAGAAAAGAAGAAAAATGTTAGTGGCAATAATGTAATTTGAGAGGGACGGTAATGATGTAATTTAAAGGCAAAACAATGTTACTTAGACAAAAAAGAGGAGCATCAAATTTAGTTGTGTAATAAATTTAATAATATTTTTTTTTAAAAAAAAGAAGAAATTTAGGGGATTTGGGTCTTTGAGTTCTAGAACCAGAACCAATGGAAAAATGCCAATCTGACATTTTTATATAAATATAAAAAGATAACATATTCTGATTATCCTCTCTACCTGGATTTCTTCCTCTTCCTCCTCTGCCCCCCTCTCTCTGCAACCTAAGAAAAAACCCTAATTCAAAGTCGCCGTTTCTCTCTCTCTCTCTCTTTCTCAGCGTAAAATGAAGTGATCAGGTACCTACAATTCAATTCAAATCCTGCTCTAATCATCCATCTCTTTCCATATCTATTCTTGCCAGCTTTTGATTCCTCTGTTAGATTTGTATAATTCAAATGAATCGAGTTTCTTGCATTCTGGATTGATACTTCTCTTGCTCTGATTCCCTGGTTTTGATCTTGATTCTTATGATAATTGCAGAATTTTCTCAGCTGAAATGATTTCTGAGCTGTATGTTATTGTTATTATTATTAGTTTTTGCATGTTGTCTGTTTTGAATTTCGCTCTTGCTTTGAATTTGATATCCTTTTGTTTTGTTTGGTCAATTCAATTCAATGATGAACTCTATTTGTTTCCCGAGAAAGACCAGAATTTAGACCTCTTTCCAGGTTTTTGCATTGTATGTTTGATACGTTTTGTTTTATCTGGCTAACTATGACAACCGCGCAGTGGCTGATTGTTTATCGGATTTAGTTAGGTGAATCGAAATTAGGGTTTAGGTGGATTCATCTCAGATTGAAAAATAAATGTAACTGCTTCAGTTACCTGAATCGTGAAATTATGATCTGATTCAAAAGAAATAATTTATCAACTGATTTTGATTTTAAGAAGATTTTGTTTTGACTTTTGCAATTGTATTGGAATTAGGGTTTGGTGATAGGTTTTGATACTGATTTTGCGATCTTGTTTTTATTGTTTTAGCTTGAATGTAGTTGGGAAGATGGCATCAGTTTGATAGATACAGAATCTGAAGTCATTTGCAGTAAATTGTTGAATTTAGAAGAGGAGTAATGGAGGCTAATATATGTGACATCAATCACTTGGATGCTGATGTCCTTTTGCCTCCTCGTAAGCGCTTGCTTGCTGGATTCAAGAAACAGAGTTCTGATGGTGATGCTCTTTTGGCGCCTCCTGCAATTGCTTCCTCCTCATCTTCTGCATCTCCTTCTTCTCCGTCTCCGTCTACTCCATCATTATCTCCTCCGTCTCCGGCTGCCCCTTCTCCAACTTCAAGTGAACTTCAGACCCGTCTCAACAATCTGTTGAGCTCTCATTTTAGAAATAACCATAATCTTTCACCTGAGCAAATTGTAGAGGCCTCAAAATCAGCAGCTGATGCTGCTGCTAAAGCAGCAGAAACTGCAAGAGCTGCTGCGCAAGAGAAAGCTATTCTTGCAGCCAAAGCTATAACAGCTGCTAAAAGTGCATTGGCCTTAGTTGCATCTTTTCCTGAAGAGGCAGCTAACAAAGAGAGGCAATTAAAAAAGAATAAGCAGAAGAAGCATGTGCAGGTTCAACTTTTGTACAAAAAGCACCAACCTATTGAGAACTATAGAGATGATGAAGAGTTAGCTCGCAAGTTGCATAGAGTTATTAACAGCTCTCCTAGAATTTCAAAGAACTCTTCCAGTTCTGATTGGAAGGGTCATAAAAGTAAGAAGCCTAAAAGCTCACCAACTTCTGAAAAAACTTGGGTTTCCAACGGAAGCGTAGCATTTGGAGGAAACCCATCATCTATGTGCAATGGGCATGCTATAGCAGGTGAATTGGATTCAGAAGGCTCCATTGGCGAAGTATGCACGAGTATGGCAGATGAGAAGACATCAAAGTACGAAAAAACAACCCAATTAGATATAGATAATGGGGAAGCAGAATCAAGTCATTCAAAAGAGAAAATGACAGGAGATGCAGGTTCACCAGGTAAAAAGAGAGGAAGACTGAAACTAAAGAAGTTGCCATTGAGCATTTGTAGCTCTAGAGATCAAGCGAACCCCAAAGATGATAGATTTCTTAGAAGTTCCCCATTGGGTGATAAGAACATTGGAAATCCTACAACTCGTAATAAGCCATTGTTCTCTATGGAGCCTTCTGCTGATAATATGATGCCGATAGAAGTTGCACCAATGAGGAAATGCCAGGAGTTCAAAGCACCTGCATGTGTCAAACAGAATAAAGTCATTCAATCATAGTAGTCAAATCCTTCTCATAACGGGTTGTGACTGTGAAGATAGAAGTTGATAGCTGAGGTAGGATTCGTGATGCTCTTTTGCTTTTCTTTTTTTAAATATAGAAACGGCTTTATTTGATTTATCTTGTTCATTTTTGGTTTTTGTAATGAAGTTGAACTCATTAAAAGAAAAATTGTATATTTTAAATGTTGAGTCTCTTGCAGGCAACTTGGTGTTTTGTTTATGATAAAGTTTATCAAGTGTTCAAAAGTACATTTTTTTTTTCAAATAACTTAGCTTTCCCCTTCGATTAGAAAAATAATTTCTCTTAGATCAATTTTTGTCGAAATATCTAAAAAATAGTTCTAGGCATTTGAAGTGGAATGGCATCTCAATTGGATTTGGAAGTTGAAAGTGAGAGTTTCAAAATTTGCGCATTTGCCAAATGTACTAAAGATGTCTTTCTTTCTTTCTTTTTTTTTTCTAAATTAAGAAGCAGCTTTTATGCTGTGAATTATATAACTGTAGTAGAAAGAATTTAAATTTGAAATCTTACTCCTCGCATGGGTGAGAAAGCTAATTAAATCACCTCCTGATTTTAAACTGATTTTAAAATGATTTTAATTTTAATTTATTGGAAGATTTTAATGTGTCAAAATAATACGATAGACTATGCTTACAATGATAGCTCTTTTATTTATTATTCTCACTAAATTTGATGATAACTTTTGGGCACTCCTCACATTAAAATAAAATTTATTTTGAAAATATAATTGTTAATACAATTAATACGTATATAATTATCTTATATATTTTAGTATATAAAACAAATTCAGCTACAATATCGTTTTTATTATCATTCATTTCTGACATAAATGCAAAAATCCTAATCTTTTTCAGCCATAATACTTCTATTACTTTTAGGCCATTTTTAATATGATGTAATCAATTATATAATGAAATAAAGATTACATCACATGGTTGATTTATTGTTTGGTTAGGTTTTTTCAGAACAATATAATGTAATTGAGATTACATGTATAATTTTCATTACTTAATATTACATTAAAGAACATATGCATTGCTCATTACATTAAATACATGTAATATCAATTACATCAAGTTATTTTAATAAATAAAAATTTTATTATTCAAAACTATTTAACACTACCACTCCATCACTACCATCACCACAATGCCAACACTGCGGTCGCCACCACCATTGTTCCACCACTCCCACCACCACCACCTCAACCACTCCATTTGTGGGAGTGGTGGAGCAATGGTGGTGGTGGCGTTGGTGGCAATGAAGTGATGTTTGAGGTGGTGACAGTGTTTTAATTACATTATATTATATATTTATAAATAAATATAAAAATGGAATGACGATTACATTCCATAAATTTTATCAAGTATATTATCAAACAAAGTAATGAAATCTTAATCACATTTCATTTCATTGCATCTTTAGTTATTATTACATTGCATTACATTCAACTAAATATAGTTACATTCAACTAAATATAGTCTTAGAGTCCATCTTACTGGTATTTTGAAAATCAACAATGTTGGAGGATAAGATAAATACTTGGGGCTTCCATCTGTCATCTCAAGATAAAAAAGAAAAGCTTTTGTTGAAATTCACACTAAAATAAGTCATAAACTGATGGACTGAAAGAGAAACTCCTTTCTTCTACAGGTAAAGAAGTACTCATTAAAGCAGTTATCTCGGTAATCCCTGCATATGCTATGACTTGTTTCAAATTTTCTACTACCTTTTGTCATCAAGTTAATTTAAATGGTAGTACAATTTTGGTGGGGTAAAAAAAAAAGAGAAAGGAGACAACACTGGGTCTTTTGGAACTCCATGTATAGAAGCAAAATAATTGGTGGCCTAGGCTTCAAAGATCTTGAATGTTTTAATCTTACTCTCCTTGGTAAACAATGTTAGGCAACTTGTTTCTCACCCTCAATCTCTTTCATCCAGAGTTCTAAAAGGTAAATATTTTTCTTACTCAAACTTTATAGAGGCTCAGCTTGGTGGTAATCCATCTTGGGGTTAGTGAAGCATTTTATAAGGAAGGAAAATTCCCTACCAGGTCTTAGATGGGAGGTTTGAAACAAAAAATCAATTGCCTGTAATGATCCATGGTTGCCAACAAAGTTCCCTTTTAAACATCGTTTGCTGAATCACAACAATAGAAATCCCTACTGGGTGTCTCAACTTATTAACTTGAAAACATGCCATTGGAATGTTGAGTTGATTCAAAACAAATATGTGAGGGAAGATGCAAATATCATTTTGTCTATTCTCATCGGTGGTACTTTAGGCCAAAATAAATTAATCTGGCATTTTACAAAAAATGAAAAGTATTCTGTAAAGTCTCGGTATATAGTGACTTATAACCAAAAGATCTGTTCTATTAATGCTCAAGGAGCTATGTCAAATATTGAAGGTGGAGATTAGCAGGTTTGAAAAAGTTGTGGGCCATGCAAATTCCAAATAAGATCCGTATATTGATTCTTGTGGAGAGCTTTCAAAAATAGCCTTCCAGTTGGTGAAGGACTAGCCAAACTTTTCCCAAATGACTCAAATATTTGTAAGTTATATGGTGAACTAGAGTCAGAAAAATATTTATTTTTTCAATGTCGTCAAGCTGCAGCTATATGGATTCACTCCTCTCTCCAACTTAGATCCTCCATTCTTCATGGTATTAATTTTAAGGAATGTTGGCAGAATATTTGGAATGGCCTATCATCTATGAATAATGCAGACTTAATAGTTCTCGCTAGTTTCATTATATGGTAACTATCGAAAACTAGAAATTATCTTGTGTTTCAAGATAAGCAAATGGACTAGAAAGAGATCTTAACAAGAGCAAAATTTAATTTACAAGAGTTTAGTGAAGCCTATAAAGATCACTCTCTTCCCAACTGAACATCTGTCCCCTTGGATGCTATAGCTTTATTGTGGACACCACCGCTTACAGACACCATTAAGATAAATTTTGATGTAGCTATAAGCGTGAAAAATCAAAGAGGGAGTATTGAAATTATAGCGTGCAATCATGAGCATCAAGTATTGACATGTTATATTCAACTTCTTCCTTATCAAACAAACCCGCTCATTCTTAAAGCTTTAGCATTGAGAGAGGCTATCCATATGGCTATAAACCATAAATTTGCCAAAGTAATATTTGAAGGTGATTCAAAAGTTGTGATTGATGCAGTAAACAAGAATCAATCTCCTGCCATTGGCATTGATGGTATTATCCAAGACATTTTAAATTTGATTGTGCAACTTTCTCATGCATCTTTCTATTTTGTCAAAAGACAATGTAATGGAGATGCCCATAGATTAGCTAGAATGGCTCTTAACCGTGAATTTTATTTAGATCCTTGTTACCGACTCTGTTGGCTGAAGAATTCTAAATGTTGTAGATACTGTTGACTTTTGTTATTTTCATTATATCTGATATTTTTTGGAAACAAAGTTTTCAAAATATCAGGAATAAATATAAATTATGAAGAATATATTTACTCATTCATGCTTTTGATGCGAGGCTGTTTCCGATATTTGTTTCTCTCTTATAGTCGACTTCAGTCTATTGTCAGGTCAGGTCGTACATGCACTTATATATTTTGGATATACGATTTTATTTTTCTTTTACTTTTTTTTATAAGATCCCGCTCGCATTGTGATAAACGTGAGTTTTCATCAAACAATCGAATATCAATTCACTCAGAGATATGTGCAAGGTCTTAAACAGGTCTTCCTGATTTGTTGCTCTCCACAATGACGCATCGAACCTTATAGACTCAGCTTATATATATTCGAAGCAAGACTTTTGAAAGAGGCAAGAGTTCCAGCAATATTCGAAGAATACCATTCCTTCATTGTCGG
This sequence comes from Jatropha podagrica, assembly GCA_947857235.1. Lineage (NCBI taxonomy): Eukaryota > Viridiplantae > Streptophyta > Magnoliopsida > Malpighiales > Euphorbiaceae > Jatropha > Jatropha podagrica. Next base: position 19,616 of record CANUEP010099253.1, read on the forward strand.
AAATATATCACTTAATTTCACTGTTATCAGATTGTATCGGTCCATTAAGGGGTAACGTGCTTTGATGAAGTATTTGCCCAATCTATAAGAATTCAACACTCCATCTCACTTAATATTCCATCATCTATGAAAATCCAACACTCAATCTCACTTAAGTGGGCGAGAAAAGCGCCCAACCACTAATTCAACGTGAGAAGCTCAGGCATCTGGCTGCTGTGGCGATTCTGTCAACGCGTGTGCAATTTGACAGGCTATTTCGTACAGGTTTCTTCTTTTTTTGAATTCCAGCGCATGCTTAATTATTGGATACCGCAAGTAAGGCCTTGTGCTATAGATCTGATATTGAATGTATCCTAAATTAAATATCAGAATTACAAAGAGGATGTCATTAAATATTTCATTGAGGTTTATGTTAAATTTCTGTATATATCTATTACCATGTACTGTTTTTTCGTTTTAAGAAGAAAACGATGGCATTGGGAAGAAGAAGATGATAACGGAGATAGAGAGGACAATTTTGTCTTTTCAGTATTATGTAGCTGCTAAAATGTCATTTCATGTCAACAGTTTTAATCTCAAAATTAGAAGAAATAAATAAATTATTAGATCGAACTTAAAGAGTGACCACCTATATAATAAAGTCTAATTGATATTTGCACTTCCTCGAGTCCATGATGAACACATCGAACTATCCAAGTAGCCAAGAGCCCTCACTGTCCGGGCACAGCGATGCAATTATAAGGGGTGAGCTCTACCATTGAGCTAATAGCTAATCAATATGAGTAGAAGACCTCATGTTCGAGTCTTATGAATAATAAATTTTTGCCAATTTGATAAGTAAAGCAAACGAAATCCAACAGAATAGAATAAAAAAAATGATAAAAATGAAGTCAACCATTAATTCTATTCTCAAAAGGGGCAAAACCCTTTATGTTGTAGCACATTCTTTACTAATATGAATGTAAAAATCAATTACATGTGGAAAGCATGTATATTGTTCTGATACCATTGACTGTCATTGCAGTTAATTCTCTCCCCCTCATGTCATTTCCTCACAATAATCAATTACTAATTTACATTTTAGTTAATCAATAGTAAAAAAAATCTTATTAAAAATGTAACAAACCCAAAAATAAAAAAATAAAAAACAATTAATTAATATTCATATAGGTGGAGGGAGGGACATGAAAATGGTGCCAACACCTAAAATCCCTTCTTCACTTACCCACCTTAAGCTGAAGGTTGCTCATCCCAACGTGCAATTTTTCCATTCCATCTTCATTTTTCATCTCAATCTGAGCAGAACTATTGAGATTGAGCCAAGGGTGTTGCAGGCACTTTTGAGCAGTGGGCCGCTTCTCTGGTGTAAAATCGAGAAGAGGACAAAGAAATTCTGCAAACTCGCGAGCATCGGTCTCAGGAAATTTGTATTTATCAATCAGCAAGCGATCAAGTGGCCAAAATTTCAGCCTTCGAATCCTTTTTAGATCCCCATACCTGTCAAAGAAATCCTTGGATCGAGCTCCTCCAATGGCTATCTGCTCATGCAATAATTAAGAGATGAATGAGCGACAATTAATTGAATAAATGTTGGAAGCAATTAAAGAACTATGAGCAAACCTTTCGGGGCATCTTTCCAAGGAGTTCCATCATTAGAGCAAGGTGATCCTGAAACCAAAGATGTTTCCATGATTATCATGTAAATCTTGGAAATATAGTGCTACTATGTGCATGGTTAAGTGACAAATTAACTAGCTAAACTAAGAGAAATGACATATTAACCAATCAAGCCAAGAATCAAGGTCAGTCCATAATACAAACCATAATTCCATTTGTTTCTTTTACATATAATTCAAATGATAATAAAGGAGAAGGCAACTATCACCAGGGAACAGAAATTCAAAGTCAGTCTTACTTTATATTAGTACAACAGGTTTACCCAACAATAAGCTCTCCGCAGACAAGCCAAATCATGTTCATCATATAATTGTTAGGTTGCAATTTATTTTCCAATCAATCTATCTCTCTTTGTTGCTTATTCCACAATAAAAACTGTTGAAAACAAAAGGATGCATGGAATTTCTTGCCGGTAGTCTTCCTATATTTGTTATTTTCTATGCATAATACAAATCAAATATAAATTGCATCTAAACAAGCAAAGATAAATTGATGTTACTGTAAAAGGTATTATTTCTGGAAATGCTAGATAGAATCCTTACCTCATCCTCACTATATCCTTGTCCAACCTTGGGAGTAAACATCATGTCACCTGTAGCAAGCTCAAAAGCAGTACAAGCAAATGACCACATATCAACAGAGAAGCAATACCCAGATTGCAGAATGACTTCAGGCGCTCTATATTGCCTTGTTTGAATCTCATCCGCAAACTGCTTATCAGCCCAACATGCATTTCCAAAATCAACAACCTTGCACCTCAGATCAATCCCATCCAAGCATTTTTCTGGCTTTTTCACAGGTACTCCCATTGAAGTCCGTCTTTCCGAAATCTTAGCAACTGCTCTCTTAGCTCTTCTTTTCAACTTCTTCTCAATGAGATTCATTGTAGCTCCACCATTAAGGCTACCTTCAGGCCTTTGTAGAATTGGAGTGAAGCCAGATCTAATTGGATCCTTGGCAGGATCAATGGTGGAAATTAGAAGAATATTTTCAGGTTTTAGGTCAGTATGAATCAAACCAAGTTCCCTATGCAAGTAATCCAGGCCTATCAAAATGCATTTGCATATCTCTCTAACTTTATTCAAAGGAAGACCTTTGTAACGACTATGCCTGATTAAACGGAGTAAGCTGCACCCAAGAAATTCAAGGACCATGCAGTGATGTTGCCCATTTGGTCCTGCGTGCTTGAAATGGTCAATAAGCCTCACAACACACTTGGAATTAGAAGGATCGCCATTAGCTATAGCTGAGAGGACTTCAATTTCATGAAGGGCAGCTTGAGCAAATTGCGCTGCACTTTTCTGGATTTTAAGAGCAACATAATTCTGAAATTGAAAAGAAATAGAATAAGAAAACAAATTCTGAACTAAAGAAAAGAAAAGCTCCAGACGTTTTAATTGAACCTGGAAAGGTTGGGAAAGCAATCAAAAAATGAAGGCTTTAAGTGATGGACAATTGTAACATTAACAATCAGTCCTGCAACAACATCTGCAGTGATAGCAGCACAGGCCTCATTTATGCACATTCCAACATTTGGTTAGATAAGTGGCGAAAGTGCATGACCAATATTATACACAACTAGCTTAAATCAACTGGGACTTCAACCAGGAGATTATCTAGCCAGTCCTCTACCATTACCCGCTCAAGAATTCTCTCTGGCTTACACAATACAAACATAATCCATAAATATTTATTTTACTTATCTTTTAAAAAAAAGGAATTTTGTGGGTAACAAAAAAACCCACAAAAACATGTGTTTATAAGTTCCAACAAATTGATTGTCTCTGCAAGGTTCCTCGATGAAATGGTTAATACGACACTACGAGCTATAATTCCACCATATTATATGGGAAAAATTCAACTAAAATAAGAAATTTATGGACTTTGGTTCTTTGCAACAAGTATATCCAATTCTTTTGGGGCACGTAAAAGATTAAAAAGAAAAAAAAAGAAAAAAGAGTATCCGTACAATTGAAAAATAACATTGATCTCATAGAAACAAAAGCCTTACCATAAATAGAAATTAATAACGACACAAAATCTGTAAATTAAAAACTTGATATAGAAATGATATGCAGCAGAGCAGAACAGAGCAGAGCAAGGCAGTTATTGCACGATAAAAAAAAAAAGTACAGATCAAAATCAAACCAAAAACCAATAACCAAAACGATGACGTACAGAGGATTGAGTGTCATAAGCCAGCCAGACAGTTGAAAACTGGCCCCAACCGAGCTTCCTCTGAGCAATATACCGGCCAGCAGCAAACTGATCGCCAACTCTAACAGCATGATAACCACCTTTCCTGTAAGAGTCGATTCCCTCATCATCCTCAGACTCAGAACCCGACGAAGAAGAACACGACATCGTTTCGTAACACCGCGGTCAGTCAGATCGAGTTACAGCTTGCAATCAACCAATCAATGAATGAATCTTTGATTGATCTGGATTCTTACAGTATTGATTAACAAAGAGAAAGAGAAGAAGATAGGTTTTGTTTATATGTTAAAAGGGTATATTGCAGGTAAAGGGAGAGAGAAGGAGAGAGGGAGAAGGAGAAGACTGCGAAATTGTGTGGCCTTCGATACAAAGAGAAGGGTATTGTCTCTGTTTTCTCCACTTTTTTCTCTTTTTCCTTCCACTTTCCTGCCTTCGGTGTGTTATGTGGGTCTTGTCTTTGTAAATTTGTTGGTTTGGCGTTGGCCTCCCTCCTCTTTAAAGGTAGTCTTCTCAAATTTACCATTTTGTCCTTTTTCTTTATAATTTTAATTACGTTTTTAATTCAACACTTCATTTTATTTATAATCTAAAACTCTTCATTTTATTTTGTGATAAGGTGATAGTATATATTAATTTTTAAATAATTATTAAATTCATTTTCAGATACACCAATGGTATTATACATAGTGGCGAGAATTAATCTGCATATATAATAATATTTTAAAATAATCATTATCGAAAAAATAATAATAATCTTAATTTTTTATGTCTTACGTGTCTAAAATAATCGGCCAATTGTTTTTTTTCTTTTTTTAGTTACATCACAGGTGTCCTTGATCCATTAGACAAGCATAATCATTCTCGCGCACATAAGACCAATAAGAAAGAAAGAAAATTTTCTTTCTAAATACGAAAAATATTTTTCAAAAATTAATAATTTTATTATAATTTTATAAATACATATTTAGTTTTTTTAGAAATAAATTAATTTATATACTTGAAAATAAAACCATAGTAGGTTTTGTGCTTTTCTTCTCTATCTTTTTGGTTGGATATTAGGTGGACCGGACTAATCAAAGGAAAGGGTTTTGAGCAACTCCTATTTTGCTTGGTGCACCTTAGCCAACTGCCTAAAATAATTATTAGGAGTTTGGTCATAGCCAATCCTTTTTCTATTTTTCTTCTTCTACTTGTTCTCATGATTTCATGATTGGAAGTTTTCCATCCTTTTTGTATTTTATTATTGATATTGAAATTCCTTATCTCTCCTTCCCTATCATCATCTAATTTTTTTTCATATCAAATTTCTTACTATCATTATTTGGTAATTTTTTATGGTTAATACCATTTTAGTAATAATTTTTCAATAAATAAATTATATATATATGTTTTAAGTTGTGATATAAAACATTAGAGTAGCATTAATTCAATATAATTTGAAAGTTCGTCTTATTAGAAAACTTGGTTGCAAAAATTTCATTTTATTTATTCAATAATTCGGTTTTCTCACTTAGGTGAAGGTTGAGAGGTATTAAGTTTGAATCCTTTTTAATATAAAGGTTTTAACCAATTTGTTTGGTGAGTTAAGATAAAAGCTACCCCCTATTATATAGTCCGCAGTATTATTTCGGCCCATAGACCTTTTAATGAATAAAAAAAATAGAGCTCTTAGACAAATGTCATATTCAAGGTTTTAGTTTTCAATAAAAGTCATAAATTAACAAAACTTGAGAAACTAACATATTTTATCAAATAAAAAATAAAAATATTCAAAATAACCGCATCATGCTCAACTGTTAAAATAAACGGCGTGAGTCATTCTAAAAAAATGAAACACTATAAATTGAGAGAAAAAAAGAAAAGATTGAAATAAAGAAAACATAAAAAAAAAAAGAAAATCATAAAAAAAAATGAAACACAAATAAACATGAAATCTAAAAGAACAATCCCTATATAATTTATATGATTCAACAACGGGAATGATAACCAGTAACAATGATAATAATAATTGTAAATATGATATATACGATATATATGATCTATATACCCTATCAATAAATAATGTAAAATCAATTAAATACATAATAGATATATATATACACCAATTAACACATTGGATCAAATTAAGTAAATATATTAATTAATTAATTAATTTTATGGTATTTACTGATATAGTATATAAATGCACCGTATTTATCTATACAGTGTATACATATGTACTCCATATTTAATGATACAGTATATATATATATATATTAATCTAAATAGAATCAAGCGTTACCTTGTCTCTATAAAGTAAAAATTAAATTGCTAATATGCTTATACAAAAAAAATCATAAAAAAAAAATGAAAAATAGAATACGAGAACTCATTGAAAATAAAGAAATAAAAAATGAAAAATGAAAACTGGCTGAAAAAAACTCAGCAATAAAGAAAAACCTGAAAGAAAAAAAAAACGAACATTAAACTAGGAAATTAATATAAAAGAAAACACTAAACAATTAAAACACTGATAATTAGAATAAAAAATTAAAAAAAAAAACTCAAAGCCATTAAAATTCTCATTTCTTAACAAAATAAAATCTAACAAAATAAAAACGGTATAAAAGTAAAAAAACAAATCCAAAATGATAAAAATTTAAATTGAAAAGTCAACATGATTTTGTCATCCTCTGATTATATGGTCTCTTGATTTTGTCTTTCTGTTACACTGCTTAATAATTATAATTTCTTTCTCTCAAAATCTAAATCTTAAAAACTCTATTTTTTTTCTATCACGGGCAGCCACCAATGAGCTCTTATTGGTAGTCACCTTTTTTTATTTATTTTATTTTTTAAATAATTTTCAAATCTATTTACATATCTGAGTTATTATCGCTCAAATATTGAGATTTATTGTTACTCATATCTTGAGATTTTATTATCAAATCTAATTCTGAATTACTGTCTGAGTTATTATCGCTTAAATATTGAGATTTATTGTTATTCATACCTTAAGATTTTATTATCAGATTTAATTCTGAGTTATTTTTATCATATTTATTGTAATTTTATCGAGCGTCTTTCATCATTTAGATAGTTATATAGAAAGAAATGCAGATCTCCTATCTGATAGAAAGAAGAAATTTGAAGGTAATCAGATCGGACTCATAGAAAGACCATGGAGTCAAATAATGACCATGAATGGTCACTTTTGACATAAGCTTTAAATTAAGATAGTGTTTTTTTATTCTTTATATAAGTGCTTTATTATTATACTTTGATACAAAAATATAGAAATACATTAATACGTATATCATTTCTGTATACAATTTTCAATAATTAAAATTTCTTTGATTCCTCCTGAAAAAAAAAAGAACTAACAATGAATTTAGTAGATGGGTTAAGTATTGTAATGAAAATAAAACCGATGAACTATATAATTAAATCTTGACACATAGTATATTTCCGTATAATTAAGGGACTAAATAGTAATTTATACTATAAAACATGTATGCCATTGTTATTTATTTTTAAAATGACTACTTAGCTAATGATCCTTAGCATAGATGCCTCAAGAGAGGTTTTCATCAACAAAAGGTCATGGGTTCATCAACAAAAATATGGAAAGTTTAAAACTAAAATACAAGAAGAACAATATCCTTTTATTTATAAATTGTTGTGTATACGTTTGGAAGATTTCTTTATAAATTTTATTCTTCATAAATGACGAGTCTTCTATTTTTTCAATAATACTATCGCTTACACAATAAGGATAGCTCTTTCTTAAACTCACTGACGTGAAAATGTTTGTAGTTGAAAAAATTCGAATTCAAGATATCTTACTATTTATATAAGTGAAAAGACCAATGAAACCAAACTTGATTGACTCTCTTTTTTTTCTTCTAAATAAATAAAATTTTTTATTTTTTATTGAAGTTATGCACAAATAATTAATAATTTTAGATAAAAAAGAAAAATTGAGTGAGGTATGAACAATATTAGTATTTAGGAATGACCGGGAGAATTTATCAAAAATAACTCCAAGAACAATTGTAAAACCCTTAAAAGGTAAAACTTCAAAGTAAAATTTTTTTACCTTTTAGAGAACCATGCTGGTTTATGCGAAGATGGTTAATTTTTTTATATTCCCTTTTACTTCATTCACTTAACAGTAAGTCTGTAACAATCTGAGACGCGAGAATGAATTTTAACTGTGGTTGAGCTGAAACAAACGGTATCGTTTTATAGCGGACAAAATAAGACGGTGATTTCTTCACTGGTATTACGAAAACGACAGCGTTCAAAATTATATTTGCACCCAATGACTTTTAGCCACGCATGCAATGGCGAAGCTGGCCCTTTGGTGGGGTCGGGTTTTTTCTTCCTTTTACCGTCTGTGGATACCCTCCTTCTCTCTCTTCTCTTTCTAGCCTGGCGTTGGGCGATCGATTTTCATATATTAATATCTTTAATTATTATTAATTAATAAAAAACTGAGCAAGCGATCGTTTAAATTATCCGGCGACAGAGGTTGGATTTGTATCGTATGAGATTCGATTTGATTGAAAATGGCGAATACAGATCTGTTCGATTCATATTTCAAGAGAGCAGATTTAGATGGCGACGGTCAGATTAGCGGAGCTGAAGCCGTTGCTTTTTTTCAAGGTTCTGGTTTGCCCAAACCGGTCCTTGCTCAGGTACTTGTCATTTCTCAATTCTCCTATTTCCTTTGCCAAAACCTTGTTGCTTTATCTTTAATTTTAGGTTACAAAGTTGCAGATCAGATTTTCTAGTTGGACGTTCTAATTGGAGTGATCAATCCCTGTAATTCTGATTTTTTATTCGAGTAATGTGTCATTTCCACGCTTTCCTCCTGTTTTTATTTGTTTGCCGTTTCATTAGTCAATAAATGACGAAGGAATGTTGGTATTTGAGATAAGATCTCAATAGATACAACTTTGTTAGGTCTCTGGTGTTTCAGTCCAAAATCTGATAGGTTACAATGCAATAAAGGGTTTTACCTTCAGTATCTAGTAGCTGGTAGTGGTTAGTTGCTTCTAAGAGTGGTTGCGAATTCGACTATTAATTGTGGTGGAGGCTGACTGTAATGGAGCGATGGTGGGATTGTAGATTTGTATTATCATGTACTTAAGTCCATAGTGTGTTTAGCTTTGAGTTTAAGATGGAATTATGGATACATCTTTCCATTGTGGGATATGAAATTCGTAAACTTATTTGGTTTATCTGTTTATCTGTTTTTGGATTTAGTTATAAATTTGCTCTTCACTCAATTTTGTTGGCTCACCTGTTTACATTTGTTGTGTACTGGTAAATAAGCCCCATTCGGTTCTATGCTCTGATAGACAAGTTTTAACTTCTCTTCAAAGGAAGAAAGTGTCTTTTCCATTTCTTTTCCCCGAACAACTGATGTTTCCTTTTGCTTTTTGTTCTGCAATTCCTTTCTCATTTTAGATTGAATCCTGCTGGATTAAACTCACAGTAAGTGTCCACTTCTGTGCTATTCAGGTGTGGACGTATGCTGATCAGAGAAAAGCTGGCTACCTTGGTAGACAAGAGTTCTATAATGCCCTTAAGCTTGTTACTGTGGCACAAAGAAAGCGAGAGCTGACCCCAGATATAGTGAGGGCAGCATTATATAGTCCTGCTTCTGCTCAAATTCCTGCTCCTCAGATAAACCTTGCAGCCACACCTGCTCCTAGAGCACCAACAGCTGCTCCTCAAACGGCTGGCATTACATCAGTGGCATCACAAAACATTGGTATCAGACCACCGCAGGTGCCTGGAAATGCAAATGTAAACCAGCAGTATTTCTCACCTCAGCAAAACCAGTTTATGAGGCCAGCTCAAGCTGCGCCTTCCAATACCGTGTCTCATTTGCAACAAGTGCCTGCAAACCAAGGTGTGCCCAGGGCCAGTATCATGGCTGCTCCTCGACCTGGTGGAAGCATGGGTGTCCCAACTACCCAAAATCAAAGCAGGGCAATTAGTCCTCCTTCTCCTCAGGATGGATTTGGGTTGATGGGATCAGGTTTGATGCCGTCTGTTCAACCTAGACAACAAGCAACTACTGGATCAACACCTGTTCCGAAACCACAAGATGCAGCTATTGCCTTCAACCAATCTGCAGTTAAGGACTCTAAAGTCTCAGGGAATGGATTTGCCCCTGACTCACTCTTTGGAGATGTATTTTCTGTAACTCCTGCCCAGCCAGCACAAAGTTCCTCCTCAGCTGCATCGTCTACAAGTAGTCTAGCTGTATCATCAGCAATTGTCCCGTCTGCTGCTGGATCTCAATCTTCAGCTAAGCCAGGTTCCGTTGACACTTTGCAGAGTACATTTTCTAAGCAACCTGGTGGTAGTCAATCAGCAGGGAGACAGAACCAGTCTGTTGCAGCTCAAACTTCGGTTGTTACTTCTACATCTGGGTTTCCTGCTGGAGCTGGGAATTCAGCTTTGAGTCAATCCCAGGCTCCATGGCCTAAGATGGCTCAATCTGATATTCACAGATATATGAAGGTATTTGTGCAGGTAGACTCGGATAGAGATGGAAAGATTACTGGTGAACAGGCACGCAATCTCTTCTTAAGTTGGCGGCTGCCGAGAGGTAGACTACAACACATCCTTTCTTCCTTTCATAGAAGTTCAATTATGTAGCTTGAAGATGAGTTCATGGATGGTAAAATATTATCCAAGGTAGATAGTAAATTTACCAAGGGCTATAGTCATAATCATCCTCCTATTCAACTACTTCAACCATTTCCGAACACCTCATTGCATTTTCAGGGCCTTTGAAGCTTCTATCATTTATGTATGATTGGAAGCCCAGTATGCAACCTTTATGGGAATTCATAGGGAACTTTTCTTGCTGCAGCTAGTTGTTAGTGTAAGCTTTTCTATTTCGTGTGATAAATATTGGATTCTGTTATCATTTTGAAAATATATATTATTTGGTGTAAACTAAGAACATAAGCTGAAGAATAGTGCAAATGTGAAACATTTTAGAGTGGCAAAAGAGCAGTTTGCTAGGAAACTTACTGTTTCTTGGGATTAATTTTGATCATTTCAAATGATGCCAGCATGTCTAAAAGTTAATTATCTGGAACAGTAAAACAACCACCTTTTTCTTTTTCCTTCTTTTATTTTATGTTTCCAATAATGCAGATTGAAGCTTTACCTGTAGTTTCCTCAAATTGTGACAGCTTTTGTATTAAAACCTTTTTTTACTAAATGCAGTCTAATATTAAATTACAATCATATCCTATCATCCTTGTTTCAGAGGTCTTAAAACAGGTTTGGGACTTGTCTGATCAAGACAATGATAGTATGCTTTCTTTGAGAGAGTTCTGTACTGCTGTCTATTTGATGGAACGTTTCGTAAAAGGCCGTCCTTTACCTACAACACTTCCAAGCTCTGTCATGTCTGATGAGAATCTGTTGGCTGTCACAAGCCATCCTGTAGCTTCATATGGCAGTGGAGCTTGGGGACCTGCTTCTGGTATTAGTTTAATTATATTGTTATCTTCTTTAAAAATTAGCATTGTTCCCCTCTCTTTTTTTCCACCTTTTAATGCGGAAAATAAAATTTCATAGGTTCTCGACCACCGCAATTTATGACTACTGCACGGCCACCACCTGCCCCAGCAGCAAGGCCACCAAGGCCTCCCGCTACTCATCATGCTGAGGAAAAACAGCCTGCTCAGCAAAAGCCCAAAGTTCCTGTGCTGGAAAAGCATCTTGTTGATCAACTTAGCCAGGAGGAGCAGGATTCTTTGCGCTCAAAATTTGAAGAGGCATTTCAAGCTGATAAAAAGGCACTTTTTGTTTTTGCAATCTTTATCTAAATATCTAATTTGTCAAAGTTCTTTTTTTCCCCTATATTTTGTTTGATTGAGGGAGTTTGATTGTTACTGTTATTTTAAACCTCTTGAAATGCATTTTTTTTTTTTAAAAAAAAAAAAACCCGTCTTGAAATGGATTGAGTTATGTCCATGGGAGGTTCTTTTGACTTGAAATAATAGGTTCAGTTGTATGTGTGTTGACTTTTCTCCCTCTTTTTAATTGAAGGTTGAAGAGTTGGAAAAGGAAATGGCTGATTCTAGACAGAAAATTGAATTCTATCGTGTTAAGATGCAGGAACTTGTAAGTCTGTTCTCACACTTTTCTTTTATTTTTATTTCTTGTATTTACAAATCCATCTGTGGTGATGCCATTATCTCATGTGTAAAAATTGCTGATAAGCTTCTGCATTGAAATATTGTTGGATCCATATTCTTGTGATGTTTAATCTGTGTTATTTGATTTTAAGTTGGTTGAGTGGGAGGGAGGAAAATATTTATATTTTCTTCTTTAAGCCTTAAGACATAATATGTTGCTAATATTTTTTTGCAACTGATGTTAGATTTTATATAAAAGCCGATGTGACAATCGACTTAATGAGGTAATGGAAAGGGTGGCTGCTGATAAACGTGAGGTATCTCCATCTGTAATGCGGATCAGCTTTTGTTTTCCATTTCAAAGTTTTCTGCTTAAGGGATTAACTAGATTGTTTTTGAATGTCAGGCTGAGTCATTAGCTAAGAAATATGAGGAGAAATACAGACAAACTGGGGATGTCGCCTCAAAATTAACTATTGAAGAGGCCACATTCCGTGATCTTCAGGTATTTATGAACTCTTGTGGTGATTTATTAAACTTGTCCTTCTATTTCTGTACTGGTTTAAATGTATTGTCTGATTGGTTTGAGTATGAACTGCTTCTATTAAAGTTTGTCTCCATTTGTGTAAGGATTTTTTTCTTTTGCATTTAAGCTAAATAGTACTCAATTGCTGGCAGGAGAAGAAAATGGAGTTATATCGGTCAATTGTTAAAATGGAAGAAGGAGCTACTGGTGACAGTGTTCTGAAGGTATTCTATGATATAATTTGTTTGTGGAGAAAGAGTGAAACTTGTGTATAAGTGTTTCCTTTCTTTTTTTTTTGGGGTTTTGTAGGAGCTTGCTGAGCGTATCCAGTCAAGTCTTGAGGAACTAGTAAAAAGTGTGAATGAACGCTGTAAACAATATGGATTGCGTGCCAAGCCAACTTCACTAGTTGAGCTTCCTTTTGGTATCGTCATTACCTTATTGATCCTCTAGCTTAGATGTCTCATATCTCATCTAAAAAACTCTTTTGGTTTATTTTGCCTTTTCTTTTCCTGCCAGTTTTTGTAAAGCAAACTAATATTGGTTCAGCTAGATTTTACCTTTTTGATATCTCGTTGGTAAAATTTGCCATTATCTTTGTAAACACAATGTTCTCATTATCATTGTGAACAAACGAAATTCCTTCGAAAGTATTTTCAATGAAATATTTCTCTTAAAATTGATGTTTTCTTCTTCACACTTTGGTTGATGAATCTAATAATGTTTTCTGAATAATAAGAAATTGAGGTAACTAGGCTCCATCTCATGGCTTGATCTTAAATTTAGTAGAAACTCTGGTTATATTGTCAATTCAGTTATAAAGATATTTGTGGGTCCAAATGGTGGATTCATTATTCTTACCATTAATTATGACTACTGAATGATATGCTAAAATAGAACCCTGTGCAAAATGAGTAACTAGGCGAAGAAAGCCATTTTTCTTTTCATAGAAAGTCAAAAAGGCATATGTTGATAACAAAGGATCAAAAGACTACATTCTGGTATAAATTTGTTGTGAAGGATTCCCTTCTTTGATGTTGTTTAATATTTTATTGCATCTTCCAAGTATGCATTGTGGATGTGATTATGGCCTTAAGACTGAACTTCGGTTTTTTCTAGATAGAGATATGGCATGTGGATGTAATGTCTATTATTTAGATTATTTTGTAGTTGGTGCAATTTAAAATGCTGGTTAGAAACTGATGCTAAATTTTATCTGTCTGTTTATTTGGTGATAGTTTGCAATTTCATGATAAACAACTTGTCAAATGGAGGAAATAGGAAGTATGGCCAGCTTATGGTTTTCCTCTGAGCACTTAAAGGACCTTAAATTGTTTGTTCAGTATTCATCTCTGGAAAAGTTATAAGTTATTATGTTTTCAGTTCTTAATATAGTTTTTCTGTGAGGGACTTTCCATGATTGTGTTTCTAGGTATTTTATGTTGGGACAAGCAAACTCATCCTTGTAATTGTTTTTTTCTCAGTTTATTACTTAACTTTTTTTTTCTTCTATCTTTCTTAAGGCTGGCAACCTGGAATTCAAGAAGGAGCTGCTGACTGGGACGAAGATTGGGATAAATTTGAGGATGAAGGTATGGTAAAATTGTTACCCTGCTGGGTGTTGGGTTGGGTATGTTTCAATCCAATGATGGATGTCTATTTGTCTGTGTATGAAGAATTGGATTTTTTTTTTTTTCCTCCTCAAGTGTATATTATGCTTCCTTCTACAAAATCTGTGAACTGCATTAGAATTTATGAGAAGTAATAGACTTATACCCACTTTCAGGTTTCACATTTGTCAAAGAGCTCACTCTGGATGTGCAAAATGTTGTAGCGCCCCCAAAACAGAAATCTTCAGTTGAAAAGGCAAATCCTCTCACAAATGAGGATGTACATGCTTCCACCTCAAAGGCAGAGGCTAAGCTAGAGAAGGCTCCAATTCCAGGTGAAGCGAATCAAGAGAAAGAAGCGACTAATGAGCATAGTGAGAATGACACTGCAAGAAGTCCTCTTGACAGTCCTGCTGGAAGAAGTGCAATGAACAGCCAATCACATGAATTCCGAGACTCTCCATCCCGAGAGGTGTCTGGTGTTGATGATTCACCGCATGCTAAAGAAATCCAAAGGTTTGTTTTGCATTTGTGTTTTCTTTACATTGCTGCTCTTCCCCTAAGTGTCAACTTCCAAACAATTTTATGGGATCACTTAGCAGTTGGGCTAAGGTATCTATTTAATTTTTCCATTCTGCTTCTAGTTCTTCTTTTGGATGTCTGACCCTACCAGTACCATAATTATGCAGTGATATGGGTGGTACTGAATCTATGCTTTCTGGAGATAAAGGTGGCGATGAACCTGGATGGGGCAGATTTGACACTCAATATGATACAGAATCTCTTTGGGGCTTTGATTCTGTTAGTGGCAAGGTATGTGAAGAGTGATGTTAATTCATTTTTCCTTTTATTTGAAGTTGACAACAAGAATTATTGGTCATTGTTTGACAATTTCTAAATGCTAGTTTAAGCCAAATGAAGAGATTTGAATCCATCTATTATCTCTCTATAGATGTATGCATGCATATATACTTAGTCATGGCTTCTATCTGTTGGGGCGAATTATCATCATTGACAAAATTTGGGATTTTTCTTTTCTTTTCTTTTCTTTTCTTTTCTGGATGGTGATTACGTTGGATTTGATCTTGCAGTTTTGTATGTAACTTCACTTCTTTTTGGCCTTGCCTTTCTATATAGACTGAATTAATAAACTTCTCTGTTGTAGGACTTGGATCATGACAGGCAAGGTGATGGTTCTCTGTTTGGTTTGGGTGAATTTGGTTTGAATCCAATCAAAACAGGAACTCCGCGTGCAGATAATCTGTACCAGGGGAAGAGCACATCTATTTTTGCAGATTCTGTTCCAAGCACACCTGCATATGACCAGGGTAGGAGCTTGTTCGCTGATTCTGTTCCAAGCACCCCTGCATATAACCAGGGGAAAAGCACATTTGCATTTGCAGATTCTGTTCCTAGCACCCCAGCCTATACCCAGGGGAGGAGCTCCTTTGGATTTGCAGATTCTGTTCCTGGCACCCCAGCCTATAACCAGGGAAAGAGCTCATTCGGATTTGCAGACTCTGTTCCCAGCACTCCTGCCTATAAGTTCAATGAAGGGTCAGATGATCATTCTTTTGACAGCTTCTCTAGGTTTGATTCATTTAATATGCACGACGGAGGATTATTTCAATCATCAAGTCAATCTCTTTCAAGATTTGATTCCATGCGCAGCACTAGGGACTCTGATCAAAATTATGGGTTCCCATCAAGTTTTGATTCATATGGAGAATCTAGAGACTCTGATCAAAGTCATGGATTCTCAAGGTTTGATTCGTTTCGAGATTCAGATCAGACTCAAGGATTCTCGCGGTTTGATTCATTTAGAGAGAGTGACAACAGTCATGGGTTCCCATCAAGGTTTGATTCGTTTAGAGAATCTGATAACAATCACGGGTTTCCATCAAGTTTTGATTCATTTAGAGAAACTAAAGATTCTGATCATAGTCATGGGTTCTCAAGGTTTGATTCGTTTAATGCCAATGATAGTGGATTCTTTCAATCCTCTGGCAATTCCTTTGGAACACTTGATTCTGCACATAGCTCTAGAGACTTTGATAATAGTCATCGGTTCTCATCATCGTTCGATGACGCTGATCCATTCGGCTCTACTGGCCCATTTAAGACATCAGTAGAGACCGAAACTCCAAGGAAGAATTCAGATAGCTGGAAAGCTTTTTAGTCAGGAAGCAGGCGATATATTACTAGGCACTTTCCTTCCATAAAAAGCCTGCCTTTTTTTCTTTTCGGTGAGATTCAGTTCTCTAGATGTGGCGGCCTGGTTCTTCCATGAGTATATAGTGTGTTGATGAATATTGGTTGTGCCTTGTGGTGTAAACTCTTGTTTGATTTTGCAGATTTCTTTTACCTTGTCTAAAGTTGAATTACTTCTTTGTTAGCTTATTTTAATTTTTTGATCAGGACACATGAATTATATGTAATTTTTTCAAACATACCTAAAACACTACTTTGTGATATGGAAGTTAAATTAAATTACCTTTTTGGGTGAGATTTGGTCCTTAAGGGCTGGCTGGCAGCTTGGTTTTTCCGTAAGTTCATAGTGCAGATCTTTGTTATGAATGATGATTTGCATTTTCTTTTAGCCTCTTTCCGTACATTTGTTTTGAATAAAAATCATGTTGGAGTACATCCATCATAGTGAAGTTGGGAAGTCCCTTTTATTTTCATTAGACAGAAACAACAGTTCTTGCAAGATGGATTATAGTGTTTAATATATGTAATTTTTGTAAGTGTTTGATGAGGTCAAATTAGAAATTGAGGATACAATAGGATTAAAGTGTTTGATAATGTTATTTCTCTAATTACAAAAATTCAAATTGGAAATACCAAGAAGCATTTTGCAAAATCTAATTGCAATATCAAGCATGCAAGCAATGCAAAACTGAAACATAATGATGCATGCAAAGTGAACAGCAAATATAGCCAGAACACAGGATATCATCCATCCATTACCACATATATAAGATCTGAATCACTTCTTTTGATCATCCATGACTGAGAAAAGCATCAATTGCTTCATCGTTGTGATCAATATTAGTTGACACAAGTGAATCTCAGATATTTTATAATTTCACAGATCAAGACACAAGTTCAATCCCTAGATAGCAAATGCTCTTCGGTCCGACAGGGATTACTCCATACCAAAAAAGGAGGAGGAATGCTCATGTATCAGTCTCACGTAAGTTCATATAATGTTGTACAATTATATATAAACTGCATCAGAGTAGAATAAATACTAAAGAGTTGTACAATTACTAATGTTGTGTTTCAAATAATGGATATGACTCCAACTACAAAAATGAAATCACTTAGGAAGACTTAGAAGAAAATATCTCCAGTAAAGAAGACCAGGTTCCAGTGACTGCGATGACAACTCCAAAAACTAAAATTGCCATATCAATAGCCAAACCAGAAGTTCCCAGCTCATCCTTGAACACCAAGTAGTGAAACAGAGCAGGCATCACAAACCCAAGAGCACAACACACACTGCTTCCCACCAAAGACAAGAAATCTGCAAAATTAGGCACCAATAGAGCCACCAAGCTTACTGTCAAAACCACCACCCATCTCAGCCACAAACAATACCTAGAATTGCATAATCTCCTCTCCACCACCTCATAAACTGGGTTCATCATCAAAGGGAAAGTAAAGAACAGATTCACACACAAACCGAACTGAACCAAATTGCTGATCAATCCAGGACCCAAATTGGTGGTAATTATATCTTTGGTATCATTACCAAAAGCTAAATAACCCAAAACCCCAAATCCTCCATACAACAAAGAAATGAATGCCATACACAATCCCAACACTTTCCCAAATTTTTCTTTGTCTTTTGTCTCAGATTCTAATGGCAACACCATACCAATCCCTTCAAAAGCATAAACAGCCACACCTAATCCATAAAAGAAAACAGAGAACCCACCAAAAGCCTCTAAAACAGGTCTATTTTTTAAGAAAGAAACCGCATCCTCTACCATCACTACACCCATAGCTCCAAGATCAACCACATCAGCAAAAATACTTAGAGGAGCCAAATGGGTCAATGTTGGAATTGAATTTAACCCTAACTGGAAAGGAAAGCAACTCCATATGTACAAAGCTTTAGGACTTAAAAAACCCAAAATCTTTTCATCTGATTCTTGATTAAGAACATAAGCTAAAGTATTAGCGATGAAGATAAGATAGCTAACACAAAACCCAGCTTGTGCAAGAACAATCATGGAATCAACAGCAAAACGACCAATTGGACCACAAACAGTAAAACCCAGATCACCAAAAGAAGCAATTTTGGAAAAGCCTTGAAGAGATTCAAGCTTGCGGCGGGTATGGACAAGAAGCATCATGCAATAATAGGTGAGGAAAGCAACAGAGAATAGCATAAGAGAACCCATTACCCATCCTGTTTTCTTGAAGGTGTAAGGAAGTCCAAGAACGCCTGCTCCAACTATGGCTATGAATACATTAGCAAAAGTCTTGAATTTAGAAGAAAGTGGAGGTTTCCTGCCAAGAAGAGGGGTGTCTTCTCTCGGAAGAGACGGTACCCGAAGGACATGAGAAGATGAGCTTGCTTCTTTATCAAATCCCATATTTTTCAGAGGATTTAGAGATGGGTGAGATTAGTTTCAGATGATATTTAAAGAGCGAAAGAGAGAAATTGCAAATGAAATCAGACCAAGAACGTGGTTTTGAGTTCAGAAAGAAAGACGTGCTTGGTTGGGTATTTGCCTCTTTAAACAGAGATTGGTTGCTGGATTTTAATGAAATTGGTTGCTACTTGCCTCTTTAACCATTGGGGATGACATTTCCATTTGTTTTTAAATTAAAAAAAATAAAAAAAAGAAAACAACTTGACAATGAAAAACCAAAAAGAAAGGTCTTAGAAAATGGAAGTGGCAAATCCTTCAATTCAAGTATATAATATGACCTATGACTTGGGGATTTTCAGATAAAACTGTTCATAAACCATAATTTTCTTTTAGAAGAAAAAACACAACGAAAATTTTTGAAAAGACATCAAATAAGAACATTGTGAAGTGCTACTGATAAGTCCTCTTCATTCTCACAAACACACACCTAGACAAGATAGGGAAACACAGCTTTTGATACTTACTTGTTTAGCTTCCTAACTAGTTTTTTATATTTTTAAATATTTTGTTATGTTGATTAGGAAATAACCATCTCTTTTTTATTATAAATATAAATCATTTTAAAATATTTTTTTAAAATATTTAATTCAGTTGATAACTATTTCATACCCAAGAGAGAAACAATTATTGGGTAAATTTTTTTATCAACAATTAATATTTTTGTGATAATTTATTTATAGTTAGTTGAAATAAAATGTTTTCTTAAATATTATTTTAAAATTTTCATTAATATTTTTATTTATATAATACATATTATAATGTGTATATATATATATACATATACACATTATAATATGTAAAAATAATTATACATTTAATGATTATTTTTTAACAATAATTGCTATTTAAATTTTACCAAACATGGACAATAACTAGTTAACTGCTATCAATAATCAGCAATCATTGAACCAAACAGGCTTAGATCATTTTGAGTATATCTAGAATAGAGTAGTTAATAAAATTTTTTTTATTTTTGTTTATATTAAATGTAATAATTATCTTTATGATTTTTTAAAGGGTAATTTAGTTAAATTAATGAATATTTATTATAATTTAAGAGAATTAATTATTTTTTTAATCATCATAAAATAATCGAAAATGACTTATAGAGTAATAACAAACTATGTTATAAACACCTTTTTTTTTTTAATCAACATGGAGTTATATCAATACAAATACATTGTATTTGTTTGAAAAATTTTATTTATGAAATCAAAGGTGAAAACTTTGACAGATCTTATTTAAATATGTGAAGACACGTGTGGATAGAAAAATGTTTTAAAGGAAAAATAAAAAATAAAAAAGTATTTCTTTTATTAGAATATTATAATTTTTTTTTAAAAAATCACATTAAAATTTTGCTTTTTTTATAAAAAGAGTAGCTTTAAGTATATATTTATTTTAAAATAATAAATTGTTCTAAAAATTAACATAAGTTTTATTTATAAAGAAATTGCAATCAAAAGTACGAAAATTATGAAATTAATGAAAATAAAGGAAAAAGACAGAAATTGTCGGTAGCCCATCAATGCCTTTCCAGAATCAATTTGCTCTCTGCCAAAAGAAAATAATAATAATAAAAAAAATTGTTGAATGGACTCTTCTTACCTTATCCCATGTGATCACTCTTCTTACCTTACCTTACCTTACGTCATAAGTTCTTTTTTTTTTTTTTTTAATCAGAGAGAGAGAGACATTTGATATAATGGGTGCACATAGCCAATTATGTATTTGTTGCCAAACAATGTGAAAAATATTTTAAAAATATTTACTAGAAAAACATCTCTGTCTCTGTCTTGAAAGTAAGGTGCATTGATCAAAGACAAAAAAAGTCGTTATCTATTGTCGTTTTTTATTTACTTATCTGATAAGAATTGTCGTTTTTCACTCTCCTTACCATCTACGACTCTGCGCATGTCCAAACAATAAAGGAGAGATTTTCTTTTTTTCAGAGCCTTCAAATATTTTATGTAGAGGCATCAAAGCGTCAACAAGCTGAATGATGCTGCCTGCCATATTATATATTAAAAAAATATAAGGATAAAAGTAGTTATTTTTTATAAAATATAGGGGTAAATTATAATTTTTCGTACCTTTTTTTATTAAATTTTTATAAGGCAGAGCTGCAAGGTTAATAACGGAAAACAGAAGAAGGATTTAGTTCCCGCCAAATTTCCACTACATTTTAAGTCATTCTTCCTATTCAATCCATGCCCAACCTCTTCCCTCTTTCAAGACTCACAAAAACTGCTAATTTTCCTCACAAATTACTTCACAGTCGCTCCTTCTCCTTCTCATCATCAACACCATCTCATCATCACATAGCCCATCTGATTTTAGACCAGAAATCTGCGTCTCAAGCTCTTCTAACTTTCAGATGGGCAACAAAAATTCCCAACTTCACCCACTCCCAATCTACTTATCGAGCTTTAATTCACAAGCTTTGCACTTTCCGTCGTTTTGACTATGCCAAGAAACTGCTCGACGAAATGCCTCACTCAATAGGGTTTCCTCCAGACGATGACATTTTTATCACTATGATCCGAGGTCTTGGCCGGGCTCGAATGATTCCTCACGCTATCAAAGTAGTTGATTTAGTTTCTAAGTTTGGCAAGAACCCGTCTTTGAAAATATTTAATTCAATACTTGATGTTCTTGTCAAGGAAGATATTGATTTGGCTAGGGAGTTTTATAGGAAGAAAATGATGGAGAGTGGTGTTCAAGGTGATGATTATACTTTTGGAATTTTAATGAAGGGTCTTTGCTTAACTAATAGAATTGGAGATGGGTTTAAGCTTTTGCAGGTTATGAAGTCTAGTGGTTTAAAGCCAAATGCTGTTGTTTATAATACTCTGCTTCATGCTTTATGCAAGAACGGGAAAGTTGGGAGAGCAAGGAGCTTGATGAATGAGATTGAGGAGCCTAATGATGTGACTTTCAATGTTTTGATATCTGGGTACTGTAAAGAAGACAACTTAATTCAAGCTCTTGTACTGCTAGAGAAGAGTTTTAATATGGGGTTTGTGCCTGATGTAGTTACAGTTACTAAGGTGATGGAAGTTCTTTGCAATGTAGGCCGTGTGACGGAAGCAGTTGAGACATTAGAGAGAGTTGAAAGCAAGGGAGGTGTGGTTGATGTTATGGCTTACAACACCCTTATAAAAGGCTTTTGTGGATTAGGGAAAATGAAAGTTGGGCATCGCCTCTTGAAGGAAATGGAGAGAAAAGGATGCTTTCCTAATGCAGACACATACAATATATTGATCTCTGGTTTCTGTGAGTATGGAATGCTGGATATGGCTCTTGATATGTTTAATGATATGAAAACAGAAGGGATCAGTTGGAATTTCAATACATATGATACCTTAATCAGGGGTTTGTTTTCAGGGGGGAGGATTGAAGATGGCTTCAAGATCCTTGAGCTGATGGAGGAGTCTAAAGGGGGTTCTGGGGGTCGTATTAGTCCTTATAATAGTGTATTATATGGTCTTTACAAGAAAAATATGTGGGATGAGGCGTTTGACTTTCTAATGAAGATGGAAAAATTATTTCCTAGAGCTGTTGATAGGAGCTTGAGTTTGTTAGGCTTTTGCGAGAAGGGTGCCATTGCAAATGCGAAGAAGGTTTTTTATCAGATGATTAATGAAGGCGGAATTCCAAATGTTCTCGTTTACGACTGCTTAATTCATGGATTTTGTCAAGAAGGGTGTCTGTGGGAAGCATTTGGACTGGTGAATGAGATGGTTAGCCATGGTTATTTTCCTGTTGCATCATCATTTAATGCTCTTATTAGTGGATTTTGTGGAGAAGGAAAGGAAAGGAATGCCTTGAAACTCCTTGATGACATGGTTGGGAGAGGTTGTGTGCCTGACAGAGGCAGTTACAATCCTCTGATCTATGCTTTTTGCAGGAAGGGGAATTTTCAAAAGGGGTCAAGTCTTTTTTCACAAATGGTAGAAAATGGTATATCTCCTGATCATTTCACATGGAACTCATTGCTTCTTTGCCTTAGTCAAGAAAATATGTTTCATGTAAATAACCAAATGGAATGGATTATCAACACTTGAATCATTAACAAGGGAATTTTCTTTGAGATTATCACAATCTTCTTTTTTTTTTTCTACTGACGGATTCTAGTTTCAAAATTGGTTACTCATAAATTATTTGTGATAGACATTTGTTTCTTGAGAAACACAACTCAAGAGCCCAAGACAAATTACACCAAGAACTTGATCAGTACTACAAAAGAAAAAATAAAGAAAACAAATTAAAGATACTAATTAAAGCTTCCGCTCATTTCAATAAAAAAAAAAAAAAAAAAAAAATTAAAGCTTCCGCAATTTTGGTTCTCACACAAAGGTACGTCAAACTATACAGGATGTTTATGTTGAAGAAATCAGCATTTTCAGCAGGTAGCAAGCTAGCAGAATCGACTTGGAAAAATCCCTCGGCAAAAATGGAAGTTCAGATATTCTATGTTTTTTTTTTTTCTTATACAAGATGTAAGCAGTTCTTATTCTTTTTTCATGTTCAGATACCATTATCCAAGATGTCCTTTAGACGATCGAGCCCTTCAGCTGATATACTTCTCCTTTTATGGGACCTAGGCATTTCAATTTTAGGAGGTGGATCAGGAGAGAAACAGATTACAACAACAGTCAGATTATCACATGAGTTGCGCTGGAGCGCCTCCTTGACAAGTGCTTTCGAGGATCTCTCAGGATCGTTATGGATCACAAGTTCCTTCCTCACCATTGTAACTGCACATTGACTGCTCATTACATCCCACAAGCCATCACAGCCAATTATCAAAAACTCATCTTCTTCCGTTAGGTTAATTTCCTCTAAATCTGGCTCAGCGCTTAAGGGGCTTTTTGAACCTTTAGGGCCTTTAATGTGCCAATCTCCAAGAGCACGAGCCACAGATAATTGACCGTTAAGATAACCATCATATATAACTCCTCCTAGTCTCTCAATTCTTAGTCGCTCCGAGGTGCAGTTAGGTTTGTGATCTTTTGATAGCTCAACTGCTCTTCCTCGTTTGCCCATCACAGCTCTAGAGTCACCAGCATTAGCAATGACCATGGTCCTACAATAGTGAAGGTCAAACAAATCATCATTTAAACTAAACTAAACTAAAAATTAAAAAAGGTCATGGATTCCCCATCAGCAAAAACCAAGAGCATCTCTAGATGCAATATTAAAAGTAGGAGGCAAATTTGCTGTATAGTTTCTCACCTTCCCATGATAAGGGCAGCTAAAGCAGTAGTGCCAGAGGAACTATCAATAGATTTAGCATCAGCAAGTGCATGATCAATCCTCACAAAGGCACTCTTAATTGCCTTTTTTGGGCCAGACAGAAACTGGGAGTCTTCGAGGATAAAATTAAGAAGGTTCTTTCTTGTAAATGTTGCTGCATCAATACCACCATGTCCATCAAACACCTGAACGAATAAAACTCGAATTCAGTGCACCACCTTAATGAATGAATGAATCACAACGCAAAGTGATTTGATGAATCAAATATTGAAGGTTTTCTTTTTCTTTTTTTGTTTCTTTTTGTGTTTGCATGCTTCCTTGCAGGTCAGAACAATTTACATCTGAGTAAACCACAATCTAATAGGCAAAAAATTATAAAAACTTTTTAAGAATATAT
The DNA here is from genome assembly GCA_947857235.1 of Jatropha podagrica. NCBI lineage: Eukaryota > Viridiplantae > Streptophyta > Magnoliopsida > Malpighiales > Euphorbiaceae > Jatropha > Jatropha podagrica. The sequence goes on from CANUEP010099253.1 coordinate 44,125, forward strand.
AATATGTTATTCTGAACTATTGAAACACCCTAAACTATCAACAACTTACACACCCCATAAAATGCTCCAGGTGCAGGAATTGTAACTGCAACAAGATGTTGATTCAGATTGTCCACACATATGTACTCATCCTCCATGTACTGCTTTGGTCCTTTCTCCGAACAGCTTCCGGAGCGAAATATAGGCAGAAATCCAGAATTCTCAGTTGATGGTGACTTCAAGCCAATAATTCCAACATCGAATTCCTGTAAAATGACAATAATGGATAATTAGTTGAAATATGACTTTTCTGTTATGGGTATTCCACAACATCTAATAAAAAAATATCAAAACTTTGCATCTAGTGAAGACTAGGCATTATATATTCCACCCCGGCAAAGACATCCTCATGACACAAAAAATCACATGCACAAGGATTAAAACAGCCAAATGATAAAAAAAAAAAAAAAGATAATGAGAGGCTAAAGATAAATGCACAAACTCTTAAAAATAATCCCAACACAGCACATTGAGGTATAACTTAAAGAAATATAACATCTATCTAGCCTCATATTTTGCAGCTATTGATTGAAGCGCGCAATTTGCCGTGGGACTTCTTTTAAATTTCCTTTGAGATCTGTTCCTGTTAAACAAAAAAAAAGAGAAGAAATCTGCACAGTCCTTCACCTTAACAGGACATTAGAAAAATAAGCATGGATAAATTGCTTATTTTGGGAAAATGTTTTGCAACATCAGTCCAATAGGAAACTGAAATCACAGACACAATTATTTGTGCCTATAGGGCTGTGGTCAAAGTTAGATTCTAAAGCTGTAGAAGTTCTACAAATAGAACTATAGATTAGAGCCATTTATTTATAATTTTGAATGAGACACATTTTCCACAAAATTATATTCAAATTGAATTGGCAGCACTGGACATTCAATAATTAATTAGTATCAAGCTACAAGATCTTAATTAATGAAGAACAAATTGCAAAATTTCATGCACTAAACAAAGAAAAGCAATGTAACCCAAAAAGAGAAAGAATGAACTCACAGAATCAATAAAAAAAGCACTGCTGCTACAATGCCTCATGCAAGAAACGTTTCTTGGGGGTTTTCCTTTTCTGGATTGTGTCAAATTTTCACTACTATCGCCATTTTCATCCTCCATGACAGGCAAACTGCCATTATTAGGGGCACATCCAATTTCCCATCTTGGTATCTGAGCTGAAACATCAGTTCCTGAAGCCATTTCCTAAGTTTAATTCATTCTCAACTCCAAAATCTAAAAATTATAATAAGTACAAAATTTACAAATAGAAACAACTGCAATTAGCTGGACACACTCATAGCTTAAAGACAAGCCATTGTACATTAAATCCCAAGGTCCCAGACAGCAAAAAGTAGCTGTCACCAACTGGTGCAAGCCAAGCACTGGATCCAAGAAAAATTTTCAAATTATGAACCCTAGTTCTTTTCCGACCAGGAAAAAACCACAGCTTTCAAAAATTCTTGTATTCTTTAAGTGCTTCAAAGCATTCCTGAAAATTCCCTTTCAAATCAAGATTCAAGAATGAAGCCCAATTAAAAATATCCTAAAACAAAACGAATTCAAAGAAAAATTATTTTCTTTGATCAATGTATGTGAAAGAAAGAGAGGATAGGATTAGAGGTTAAAATCTTAGCATACAAGAAGGCAAAGGAGAGCCATTGAGAGGAAAGAGAAAGTTTATAGCATGTGGTTGGGTGAGTGGGGATTCCAGATTTTCCGGTTGCCATTGCAGGGATCGAAAAGATGATGGGGTATTGACACGTGGTGTTGCTCTTATACAGAGAAAGGGGTGGCCTTGGCCTTGTGTCGTGTCTGTTAGGTTCGTTAATTGTTGATGGTTGATGGTTCACGTTCTCAAAACTTGGCAAGGGTGCAATTCGGACGCTATGGAATTGTATGGAATGAAACGACTCCCGTTTCGATTTCATTTAGAAATATTTTAGAATTTACAATTTCAATTTAAAAATTTTTTGAAAATTAAAATTTAATTTCATATTTTTTTTATGAAAACTCCGTTTGTAATTCAGTTATTCTAAAATTTTCAATTGTAAAAATGAATCTAGTTTATTATGACATATTTTAAGATATAAATTTTAAAATATAATAAAAGATAATCAATATAATTATTTAAATTAGATATAAATATTAAAAATTGTAATTAAATTACAATAAAACAATAAATTTAAGTTTATTGATGAGAAATGAGGTTATATCCTTACTTGACAAATTTTCATTTAACTATTAATAAAGTAATAAAAAATAGATAAAATAAAAAATTAGTGTAACTAAGAAATATATATAATAAAATTCAAAAACAATAAATTAAAAATAGAAATAGGATTAAAAGAAAAAAACAAATCAAGAGAGCAATCATATAAAAAATTTTAGAAATTTTTCAAAGTTTTTCTTATTAAGCACAACAGAAAAACAAAGACAATACTTTTTCTTGATCATTTGAATAATAAATATGCAAATCTTGACTTTGTAAAGAATACTTTCCTTTTTTATTTTGACTATTGGATAGTCAAACTTAAATTAATTTTTATTATGATTAAAGTATTTCATTAAAGTATATAGTTTTAAAATGGAATAAATTTTTTTTAGTATTAAATTTTGAAAATATTTTTTCATTAAAATATATGATTAAAATAAAAAATGAAAGTTTGGTATATGGATAAAAATTTTTATCAGTGTTCCATTCCATATTCCATATACAAATATTTTGAAAATTATATTCCATTTTAAATTTCATATTCCAAAATTCCATTCCTAATTGAAATTCGATTTGAAATTTCAATTTGAATTGGTATATTACAAACCAATTTACACTCCTAAATTCTAAAATTACTGATTAAGGGTATCCAGAAAACATTTCAAACTGCTTGAATTGAATCATGAATTGCATTGACTCAAAATTAAAGTATTAAAAATTCAATAATTCAAGGCACATTTGGTTTAATAGTTTATACCAATTTATAGTTGATAGGTTACAGATTATAGATAACTGATGATTGATAGTGGTTCACTAAATACTTTTCGTATTTAGTGAAATGTTAGCAGCGATTGTTGTTAAAATATAAAATTACTGTTAAGGAGGTAATGGTTTATATAAATATATATATATATATATATATATATATATATATATATATATTAATTTTATATAATAATAATAATAAATAAATAAATAAATAAAAGCTGACATTTCATTTATAAACATAAAAACTATACAAACAAAATTGAAAAAAAAATTCATAACATACATATTCAACATTATAAAACTAATTGTATTAAGATAAAAAATAAATTATCAAAATAATAAGATTTAATAAATATCAGTCTTTTTTCTACTGTTATCTTCGCTGTATATCCACTTCTTTTTTCACACATTTCTTTCTGTATACATATCATTTCATAAAAAAATTATAAAAAAAAAGGAACAAAAGAATTAAACTAACATTAATGTACTTAGAGGAAAAGATACGGTAGTCTATATGGATTTAAGTTGTACCTGTCATCTTTTTACTAATCAAAATCTGAAAAATAACATTAAAATATACATGAAAAAATAAAACTTATAAAATTGAAACAATAATTGAAAGAAACGATAAAAAATAAGAAGAAAATCATTATAAAAAATAATCATTGAAAGAAAAAAATTCAAAAGTTTTTGAAGTTCTAAATTTAAAAATTCGAAAGTTTTTAAAGTTCTAAATTCAATAATTCAATAATTTTAATTATTCAAAGTTTTAAATTTTAGATATGAGTATATGTAGATATAAAAATAGAAATGCTGAAAAATTATTAAAAAATTAGAAAATATATATTTATAGGAGAGAGAGAGAGAGAAGAGAAGCGTATGAATGAAAAAAAAATGGTGTAAATCATGATTTGTAGTTTTATAAAACACGTTTTCTATTTTTTAAATAATTTTAAAAAAAATTAAAAAATAAATTTAAACAGTTTAGAAACAAAATTAAACCGAAAACTAAAAACCATAATAATACCAAACACTATCTTAATATCCAAATTCAATCTTTGGCCCCCTCTTCTCTTCCGTGCTCTCGTTGCCGACCAAATTTGATTAAAATGTCATCTAATTTTATTGAGTTGTTTAAAATTTCCAGAAAAATAAAATAAGAACAAGAATTCTAAGTAACTGTAATAAGATAAAAAATATATTAAAACACTTAGCAACATTAGAATACTTTGTAGTTTTTCCCTTCAAAAAATTTAGGAAATTGTAAATTAACAATATTAGCCATCGTCGTTTCAAAAAACGCGACTTTCGTGAAGGAAATAAGTAGTTCTTCCGTACATAATAAAGCACAGTAAAACGACAAATGATTTATCAGTTTACAGCAAAGTCAACAAAATATCAGTCAAACAATAAAAGTTACATTTTATAGTTGAACAGTCCACACACGCTTGACAGCAAAAGATGTTGAAACTGCACCCAAGAAGAGATTTCAAAGTGCATAAAATGGCTGTCACGTGCATGGCTTGTTAAATAATAGTATGTAACTTTTTTTTTTGCTTCATTGATATTTTAGTGAATTTGATGCAAATTTATAATTATTTGCCGTTTTTGAGTGCTCTATTACTCATTGGAGAAGTACCCATTTTCTTCACGAGGAAGGGTTGCGTTTGTTGAAACTGCAACAAGTAATGTCGTTAATTCGAAATTTTCTAAATTTACGAAAAGGAAAAAGTACGAAAAATTCTAATATTATAAAGTATTTTACTATATTTTTTATGTTATTACGTTTACTTAGAATTCCTGCTCTCCTTTCATTTTTCAAGAAATTTTGAACAATTCAATGAAATTAGATACATACCTAGAAGAGAAGGTTTCTGAAAATGAAGAAATGTTCATCCGATAGAGTTTATCGAAGAACATTTCTATCGAATGAACATTTTCATTAAGATCGAAGGGAGATCAATGATCGAATTCCTTCTCTTCTTCCCTTCATTTTCTCTCTTGCCCCTCCCTCCCTCCCTCTCTTATCTTTCACAGTTTCACTATAATTTGATTTTCTGTGGAATATGATTCAAATTGAAGGGTTGGTGTCAATTTATATACACCTTTGGTACCTATAATAAGCAATGTAATTAAACCCCTCACCAACTCTTTTATCTTTTTCTTTTTTTCTTTACTCCGTATTTGGTCCTAAACGCAGCCAATAATATTTAATTTTAATCTCTCTATTCACGAATATAAGTTGCGGTAATCATTAAAAAAATAATTAATTCTTCTAAATGATATTAAAATATTTATTAAATTGACTAAATTTCCTTTTAAAAAATTATAAAAATAATTATTATTAATTACTTCTAAATATTCTCCAAATGACTTATATTTATTTATGAACAAAGAAAATAACTTTTAAATAATTAATTTTATTTTTGTTCATATCAAGTTAAATACCTCAAGACTTAGGCAAAGTTAATTGTTTCATTAGTTAGTAGTTGTTTAGCTAACATTAAACGCTCAAGAGAGTAGTATTTTACAATCCGCTTTCTTAAATTCTAAACACTTTGCAAGCATTACATTATATTACCGAATAATAAAAATAATATTGATTTTAGTCAAAACGCTCTGCTGAATAAAATTAATATTAATAAACGTGATATAAATTAAATTATGATTCATTACTATTAAATAATTATATATCATTAATCCTAATTTGAATATTTGTTCAATCTTACTTAGGAATTAGAATCCTATTTTAGAAGTTCTAGAGAAAAGTCACCATAAAAATTTATTTATTTTGTATTTTTTTTTCTTTGGCTATCAAGAATTTATTATGACTTACAATTATAAATAATTTTTGGGTTCTAATGATACATTGAATATTTAATTTTTTATTTTGCTACTTAAATGTTAAATTTAATATTTTTTAACTCATGCTTAATATTTAATCAAATAATAGGAAATAAGTTGTAAAAAATATTTTTCAAAAATAAGTTATTATTCGGAAATAAATAGAGCCGCTTTTCACTTTGCGAAAGAAGCTACTTATGGTAAATCTATAGCCAATTAATCGATATAATTGATTTTTTCATTCAGAGTTGTCAAATGCATATTGATTTTTTAATATTTGATGGCAACATTATCTACGATTATGGTAAATATATGGACAATTATACTAATATGACTAATTCTTTCATTTAGATTTGTAAAGTACATGTTGATTTTCTATATTTGATTAAACCATATCTGTACTTATAGTAAGTATATGGACAATTAATTGATATTTCTTATTTTTCATTCAAACTTGTCAAATCAAGTTGATTTTTCTATATTTGATTTTTTTATATTTTTTAATTAATGGGTTGATTTTCGACGTCTGATTGTAAAATTTCTCTATTATTTTTATAAGAAATTTAATATTTTTCAACAATGTCACAATTAAAGGGGAAAAGTAACAACAAGATCAAGCCAAGACTTCATTTGTTTATTAGATTATATTATAATTGCAATTGAATTACAAAAAGAAAAAAAAAATCTTTTGCCTTTTTAGACACAAGAGGTCTATGTTTAATAGTAAAATTGGACACAACTAGAAAATTATACATATGAATACTTGATTTTATGAAATTCAATGATTATATATTGAATCTTATATTCATTTTCAAGTTTTTTTTTTAGAAAAAATTATATTGGATACGTGCGAGATATGGTTTTGAACATTATATTTTGACAATTTTTTTTCATTTCAAGATTTTTTTCATTTAGAAAAACTTATCTCATAACTAATGAGGTTAATTTAATAAATAAATTTGAAGTTACCAATTCAATTAGAATTCTCAAGAATTAATATCTTATTATTGACATAAAAGAGCTAATATTTGTACTTAATTATAATCCTAACATTGCAATTAAATTATAATATTAAATAACTAATACTTAATTCAATTATTATGATGATGACTAATATTTATATTTGATATTAAAAATAAAAAATCATATTTCAATATCAAAATTTAATAAAAAAAAATATTACTAGGGATTAATATTTAAACTCAATTAGGAATCATAATCTTTAAATTTAATTTTTTTTTGAAGACTTAGCAATTCATTAATAACGAATATAAGTTGACTATATCATAATATTGCTATATGAATAAAAAATACAAATATAAAAAATTTAAATCTTTTGTTTGAAGATGTTCTAAATTTTAGCATAAGATGTTAATCTTTCTTAGTTAAAATTGGTCTATTTTCAAATAAGACGATAAAAGGAACTTCTCGCAATATTGTCCTAAAAATCCTGAAAATTGTTTTTTTGAAAATTTTTTACAACTACCACCCGCAAAAGAGTTTAATATACCAAATTTTAATAGAGGAACATGTTGCACTACCAGACTTCATTGGTAATAAAAACTTACCCGAACTCGAAGATCTGAAATTTTCAACATAAGCAACCAACAATCCATCTTGTTTTTAGAACTCCGAGAGAAATAAAATATCCACATAAAAACTTCTCAATAACAAGGAACAACCCCATTAAAGAAGAGAAAATGATAACCCACTAAGAGGGTAGCAAAAACACTCGAGATCTATTAGATCTGTGAAACTGAATCTAAACTTTATTCCAAACGGTAATAGATTTGAGAATTATTAGAAATAAAAATAAATAAAATAAAAAGACGATATAAAAGGATGAAAAGAAATCACAACGAGATAAAAAAATCATAAAGAGACGGAAAGAAACCATCGCCGTTCAAAGAAGACGGTTGATGGTGGTTTAGAAAATAAAATCTAAGAGAAAAAAATAAAAGAGAGAGCGCCTAATGGTTTAGGGTTTGACGAAAGTTTTAATTAAATTGAAATTTATTATTAAAAATATCAAATCACGAGTACACAAATAAATATATATAATGTGTGCGCCTTCTAATTGTGAGTTAAAGCTTGTGTATCTATATATACACGCGCACACACTTAATTTGCATAACTAGTGAGAATCAACTGTGTATCTGTATATACACGTGCGCGCACACACACTTAATTTGCACAGTTAATGAGAATCAACTTTTTTTCATTTTCAATAGTCTCTTGAATTACTTTCTTTGTTCTATTTAGATAGAAAAAAATTGAATTTTGTAAGGATTAAGGGATAGTTCAACTATAATTTTTTTTGTTTTCTTGTCTAATTTGCCCTAAAATATCATTAGGTCCTACCAAAGTTTCTATGCAAGTCCACTCATGCATAAGAGAGAAGAGGGATGCATTAAACTTTTGAAAGAACAAGGAATCCCTCAATTTCAATAGAACAATCTAATATTAAATGAAAAGGAGAACTTGAATCCTAAAGATTAAGATGAATCCAACAATGCACTTTGATCTCAATATTGTCGAGGTTCTACTTGCAACTGAAAAAGATGTATTCATATACGCCAATGTGTCTTTAGATCTGAACTCCGTGTACATTGAGAAACAACTAGTTTCTATAGACAATATAATCATACAAACTCTCCAATAGTGTTCCAAAAAGACCAAGAAAAAGAAACAAAAGAAAAAAACAATACTCAAGAAGTTAAAAATTTTGTTTGTAAAATATTGCTTGTTGACATTGGAAATGGCCATATCCAACAAGTTGCAAACAACTTTCTATTTCTGTGAAGTCAGCTTCTCTATTGTTTGCTTTTGCCTTCTGTTTCAACTACTCCTGTGCATGTATGTGCGAATCGTGCTCATTTATGTAGCAAACTGGCTTTAAAAATCAAAAACATGTTAGAACTAGTGCACAAGTGTGTCAAACATTCTTTCAATGATGTGATATGACCGTTACTAAAAAGTTTGAATGAATATATATAGGCATTTGAAATTGTTATCCTAATCATATCAATGCTCATACTAATGCAAATTTGTTAATCAAGAGGAAATTGAAATTACAAACCGATGTTCTTTGGTAATATCAGTGCATTAGTGACACAATGTCACTATAGACGATTTACTTTCGCGTGCTTTCCAAAATTACTAAATTAAGTAAATTTCTCTATGTAATGAAGACCCAAAAATGAATGTTCCCTATCTAAATAGAACGAAGGGAATTATTTATATCAAGTATGATTAAATTTAATAATGATACTTACTTCAAATATTTGTATGATTATTTTTTATTAATTGGAAAATCTTGTTGATTAATCATATTACATTGACATATATTTTTCATAATAGACCTTGTAGGAGGCATTAATCGGTTTGACTATTTTGAATGGTTTACTAATAACTTGTGAAGAGTTATATGCCCTTTTCCAAATATTCCAATTGGTGAAATTTGTGCACATACAATGCAAGTTTAGCTTTTCTATCTTGTTTTATGCCCATACTAAGGTCTGTACTCAAAATTAACTGTTTTGATAGTTATTAACTATTTTAACAGCGTTTAGTTGTTAGGAACAATTTTTAGTAGTTAGTTCAAACGCTATATTACGAATAACATTTTTATTGATGTTTAGCGTTTTGACTAATCATGGGTTCTAACCTCTATATAACTCATAGGTTCTAACCTCCCACGAGGTGCACATGATTAGATGACTTCATGAATCTCTCAGTCCGCACACACCCACAACTGTACGCATGTTATTGTGATTATTATTTGTTGTTATTAGTGATTGTGCGTATTATGCGGAATCGTTACTATTTTAACAATTACTATTGTGCTTACGTTCTCGAACACTATTCAATTAAATATTTTTCTAATTTAGAAATATTACAAATGGAATGAAGAAAAGAGACAATTAAGCCAATTAATGGGCTATTATTGTTATCAACTTTTGGAATATTAAACATAGGAGGGGGTGGAATGAAGAAGTTGAACTCTAGTGCCTGGGCATTCTTGAGACCATTCACTCCAATGATGTGGTTAGTAACAGCAGTTTTCTTCCTTTTCATGGGAATGCTGATATGGTTTTTGGAGCACAGAGTTAATGATGATTTCCGAGGTCCTCCTAGAAGACAAATTGTAACTATTTTGTCGTGAGTATCTATGAATAGAGGTTACATTGATTTTGTATAATTGATCACGTTTGCACATAATCCAGGCTAACGTTTATGCACTTGTTCTGCAGTTTTAGCTTCTCTACCTTAGTTTTTCCTCACAGTAAGTTATTTGGTTTACTTGTTTTCACTAGCTGTCTCAGTCATCGGTGTCGAGCTTCGAATATTTATTATGCATTCCTTGTCTTGATGTTTGCAGCAGAAAAGATCAAGGGCACCCTTAGTCGTCTGGTTCTGATCATCTGGCTATTTGTAGTTCTTATACTAAGTTCAAGCTACACTGCCAGTTGAGCCTCAATTCTTACCGTGGAACAACTTTCCTCGCCCGTTAAAGGGATTGAAAGTTTGATTTCTGGCAATGAACCTATTGGCTATCAGTACGGTTCATTTGCTGAAAATTACTTAATCAATGCATATAACATAGACAAGTCTAGACTTGTTCCTCTTAATTCCGAACAGGAATATGCTAAGGCCTTGAAAAATGGTCCCAAGAAAGGCGGTGTAGCTGCCATAGTTGATGAAAAAGCATTCATAGAACTCTTCCTCTCTTCCAATTGTGAATTCAGCATTGTTGGTCATGAATTCGGCAGAAACGGATGGGGATTTGTATGTGTATTTTTATGCTTCACTAGCAACTACTGCAAGAAATTAAGATTTTAGTTTTATGTTGCATATTCTTCAACATATAACATGGTTTTCTTTCATTCTAATTGTCATAATTAGGCCTTTCCAAGGGATTCACCATTAGCAGCAGACATGTCAAGTGCAATCCTGACACTACCAGAGAATGGAGACCTGCAAAGAATACGCGATAAATGGCTCCCCAGGCGAGCTTGCAATTCAGAAGATGTGAGTGGAGAGGCAAACAGGCTTCATCTGGAAAGCTTTTGGGGCCTGTTTCTCATTTGCGGTGCAGCTTGCTTGCTAGCTTTTATTCTTTATCTAGTTCAGCTACTGAGAAAGTTTAAGTTCTATTCAAAGGAACTTGAAGGAGGAGCTTTAAGACAAAGCTCACTATCTGCAAATTTTCAGACATTTCTTTCCTTTGTTGATGAAAAGGAAAAGGATGTGAAAAGCCGGTCTAAGAGAAGGCGAATGGATCAGAAAGCCTCAGACACAAGCATTAATAGAAACACATTAAGGAATAGTTCATCTAAGGTTTACAATTCTGACATTGACGTCTAGATACTTCTAAAGATTGTAGATTTACGTGTTGGTTTTTAGCTTAAAGATTTTCCCACTTCAGGATTACCATGTGACTGCAAAGGAAAAAAAACCCCGCTGGCTTTTCTGCTGTATATTTTAGGCATTTAGAACTTTCATAATAGTTGCATTAAATGCTCAGAAAAATATGTTAATGTCATTTTATCTAAAATTTTCATTCAATGCTCATAAAAATGTTATTGTAATGGATTGTGAGTCATAATCTATATTTTCTAATATGGATTATTAACGTGTTTTTAAAATTTTTTAAACTCGAGCATGAACATGGTTAGATGATATCGATATCGATTGAAATTCAAACACGAAATAATGAAAAATGAAGCACCTTCCACTTGTCAATCTAGCAAATGGGATTGGACATTTTTGTTGCATAATCTAAAAAAAGTTCATTACTTGTTGTGAAAACACGAGAAAGTGAACTCCACATTCTTCAGTCTTTTCTTCTATTGGGTGGTGGTGATAATGGTGGTGCACTTGCAGGTCAACCACTGCAACTGACTCTTTCATCTTTGTCACCATTATAAGAGCAACTGAACCCGAGAGAAAGGAACAAGCAATTTTCTTTACCATACAATACTAAATGGCAGACTAGTCATATATAAATAAATATCTCAGGTGAGAACTGCATATTTGCATATCTAAATCTCTTGAAGAAAGATATTTATCAGCTTTTTTATTCATTTTATTAAACAGTTTGTTTATTGTCATCTTAACAGATTCTTTTCCCTCCTCCAAATCCAAGGGTTGCCTTTGGCATATTGCTAAGCCTTCTCGGCTGCTACCCGCTGCAATTGCATCTGTGAGTCATATAAAATATATTTTTCAAATTAAATATTTTTCTCTTATTTATAGATATAATTTTATTCAATACTTTCAAATTTTTATATTTTTAAATGTTTGAACATATCGCTTCGAGTTCTGAACTTAACTTCAATTTCCTTAATTTTCTTTTTCTTTTTTTTCTTATATGATAATCTGCTTGATCTTAACATGTCAATTGATGTTTTCCGGATAATAAATTTAAGTTCTTTATCAATTGATGTTTTCCAGAGCATAAATTTAAGTTCTTTCCTGTAGTTTGCTCTATTTTTGACTTAAAGTAGAATTTTTCTCTGTGCAGAGGACTGAGATCATATGGGGTTTGGGATTGACCAATATACCAAGCATAAGTCTTTACTTGTGTTTTTGATAGTTTTCTATAATGGGTTCTCTTCATATGTTAGCAGTAATGTCGTTGCACGACCAGATGTTGTAAACATTGGGGCTCTGTTGTATTTTAATTCCACCATTGGGAAAGTTGCAAAAGTTGCAATAGAAACTGCAGTAAAAGATGTGAATGAAGAACCTTCTGTTCTTGGTGGCACTAAGCTTCAAGTTACTATGCAGGACACTAATTATAGTGGGTATTTGGACACACTTGGAGGTAAATCCTTTCAAGTAGGGGGAAATAGATAACATCACATTTTGATTTCTCTATAATTATTTCTATTCGTAAAAATTCTATAGATTCATGAGATTTGATTTCTTGTTAGTTTTCATTACTTACAACAGCTTTAAGCTTGATTGGGTGTGAAGTAGTGGCCATACTTGGCCCCCAGTTCTCTACCACTGCTCATGTCATTTCTCATATTGCTGATGAGCTTCAAGTGCCATTGTTATCATTTGCAGCAACAGACCCCACACTATCTTCGCTTCAGTACCCATTCTTTGTTAGGACAACACAGAGTGATATATTCCAGATGGCTGCAATTGCAGATATCATAGATTACTATGGATGGAGGTCAGTAGTTGCAATCTATGTAGATGATGATAATGGGCGAAATGGAATTGCAGCTTTAGGAGACAAACTAACTGAAAAACGTTGCAAGATCTCATATAAAGCTCCTTTGAGTCCTAAAGGGAAGTGGTCAAATGAGATCACAGATGTATTAGTCAAGGTGGCCTTAATGGAGTCTAGGATTATTGTTCTGCTAGCTTATTCAGATTGGGGTCAACAGGTGCTTAGTGTGGCGCAGAATCTAGGGATGATGGGAGCTGGGTATGTGTGGATAGCTACTGATTGGCTTTCTACCATTATAGACACTTATTCTCCTCTCCCTTCACAAAACATGGACGATATTCAAGGAGTTCTTACATTGCGAATGCACACACCAGATTCAGAATTGAAAAAGAAATTTACTTCAAGGTGGAGCAATTTGACCTCTGGAAAGGAAGCTAGTGGCACTTTTCGGTTAAATACTTACGGACTATATGCTTATGACACTGTTTGGCTACTTGCTTATGCCATTAATGCATTTTTAAATCAAGGGGGAAACATATCATTTTCATATGATCCAAGGTTATCAAAACTTCAAAGGGATAATCTACAAGCAGGTGCTTTAAAAATCTTTGACGGAGGAAATTTGCTACTTCAAAGCATTTTACAGGTTAATTTCACTGGTTTAACAGGCTCAATCAAGTTTTCTGATAGACACCTCATTCATCCGTCATATGAAGTGATCAATGTGATTGGCACAGGATTTAGGAGGATTGGTTATTGGTCTAATTATTCCGGCTTATCAGGAGATCCTCCAGAAAAGTTTTACACTATGCCACCTAATAATTTAAGTTCAAGTCAACAGTTATACAGTGTAATATGGCCTGGACAAACTGTATCGAAGCCACGTGGGTGGGTATTTGCTAACAATGGAAAGCATTTGAGAATTGGAGTCCCAAATCGAGTCTTTTATCATGAGTTTGTCTCAGCTCAAGGCGCTAATGGGTTTAGTGGTTACTGCATTGATGTATTCACTGCTGCCGCAGGCATGTTGCCTTATGCTTTGCCATATGAATTTATAGCATTTGGGGATGGTCATACTAACCCAAATACCACTGAGCTTCTACGATTGGTCTCTGCTGGAGTGAGTATGGAAGCATTGAGTTCTTTTCAAATATATACTATATTTCCTTATTGATTGATGTTTTCTTGCTCTATTTAGGTTTTTGATATTGCAGTAGGTGATATTTCCATCACGACTGAGCGAACAAGGATGGTGGATTTCACACAGCCATATATTGAGTCCGGCCTGGTTGTAGTGGCCCCAGTTAGGAAGTTAAACTCTACTGCCTGGGCATTCTTGAGACCATTCACTCCAATGATGTGGTTAGTAACAGCAGTTTTCTTCGTTGTTACGGGAGTCGTTGTTTGGATATTGGAGCACAGAGTAAATGATGATTTCCGTGGCACTCGTAAAAAACAAATTGTAACTATTCTCTGGTGAGTGCCCAACAATTATTGGATTGTTTAGTAGTGCATAAGTTGTGAATAGTTCATACCTGATCTTGCATATCAAACAGATAATAGTTGGTGCATTGATAATAATTTGCATTATGAGGAAAATACTCTCCAAGTAATTCATTTGAATGAGGTTTCAAAAGTCCTCCATATCCAAATATATTCCATTTGCTAACATTTGTGCACATACAATGCAGGTTTAGCTTTTCTACCTTGTTTTTTTCCCATAGTAAGTGACATGGTATAGTGTTCTCTAGTTATCATAGAAACCATTTGAGATCCTCGGATATTAATTATGCGTTTCTTCTTCGCTATTTGCAGAAGAAAAGACCAGGAGCACCCTTGGTCGTTTTGTTCTAATCATCTGGTTGTTTGTTGTTCTTATTCTCAATTCAAGCTACATGGCAAGTTTAACCTCAATTCTCACAGTTGAACAACTTTCTTCACCCATTAAAGGGATTGAAAGTTTGGTATCTAGCAATGACCCTATTGGCTACCAACGCGGTTCATTTGCTGGACATTACTTGATGAATGAATACCAGATAAGTAAGTCTAGACTTGTTCCTCTCAATTCTGCAGAGGATTGTGCTAGAGCCTTAAAAGATGGTCCCCAAAAAGGCGGTGTTGCTGCTGTAGTTGACGAAAGAGCATACATAGAGCTCTTCCTCTCAAGCCAATGCGAATTCAGCATCGTTGGTCAAGAATTCAGTAAAAATGGATGGGGATTTGTACGTGCTTTTATCTCTTCACTAAGAGCTAAAATCTTTATACATTCTTAGTCAAGTTTACGTCCATCAATTAAATTCTTAGAAAAGAATCTTTATACCTTTATGTTCTTTCTATTGCCATTAGGCTTTTCCAAGAGATTCGCCATTGGCGCTAGACATGTCAACTGCGATCCTGAAACTATCAGAAGGTGGAGAGCTGCAAAGAATGCATGACAAATGGCTTCTGGGAAGAGCTTGCAAATCAGAAGGTGTAAAAGAGGATGCAAACCAGCTTTATCTTACAAGCTTTTGGGGTCTCTTTCTCATTTGCGGTTTAACTTTCTTTCTAGCCCTCCTCCTTTATGTAATAAAGGTAGTTAGACTGTTTTTGAAGCATTGTTCAGAGGATCATTGTGGATCTTCAACACAAGGCAAACGGCATGCAAATTTTCAGACATTTCTTTCATTTGTTGACGAAAAGGAAGTGGAAATGAAAAATACATCAAAGAGAAGGCGAGTAGATCGGAGAACCTCAAATAGAGTCATGGATGGAAAAGGATCAAGGAATATTTCATTTATGAGTGCTAATTCTACCTTTGAAGTCTAGATCTGCAGCTCCCTCTACAGAAGAACGGACATGCGAAAACACCCATAGTTAGAAATTTCGTGCATCATAGATTTTAACAAATGCATAAACTTTTTTATTTAGTTCCTATTATAGCTATAAAATAAGAATCCAACAATTGTCTATGACATATGTTTACATTTGCTATACATGATATTCACTTCTCATAAAGAAAAGGTATGTTGCAATAATTTTAAATTATTCCCAAGTTGCATTTTGCTTTGCATGGATATTAACTTCATCAGAACAGATATTCATATAGCCGACTGCAACTAATTTGAACTAATTGCTTAGTTGTTGTTGTATGGAAAATGTATTGACATGATTGATTGTCGAGGTTTAAAGAGGTGGTGGGAGGGTTCTCATGGCATGAGACACTATCAGGCAATCTTTAATAAAGGAAAGAACAGAAATTTCTTTGTTTACTTAGCAATTCCAACCAAAGCCACCAACACTACCACTCCTAGTTCTTCTTATTGGATATGAATAGCCTACAAACACTTTCAATATTGGAAGAAAGATCTTCTAATAAAAAAAAAAATTATAGTATGATTACTGTGGTTTATGAAATACAATTAATCCGTCTTTGTTCTTTTTAAAATAGAATAAAACACCCTTATATTTTATTTCCATCGGACTATAAGGTTCCTCCATCTAATTTTTGCATTTTTTTTATTAAATACCTTATGAAATGACAAAAATATCACTTTTATTTTTAAAAAATGCAGCGAAGACCTAGT
This sequence comes from Jatropha podagrica, assembly GCA_947857235.1. Lineage (NCBI taxonomy): Eukaryota > Viridiplantae > Streptophyta > Magnoliopsida > Malpighiales > Euphorbiaceae > Jatropha > Jatropha podagrica. The sequence continues at coordinate 60,735 of CANUEP010099253.1, forward strand.
TATATTTTTCAAACTATAGGGATCGTATTGTAATATTTTTTATATAATATTTTAGCATCTATCATTTGACTTATGTGTTTTTTTATTGACTTAACGAGAAAAATGCGAAAAATAAACAGAATGACCTAATCATATAATGGAAGCAAAACATATAGATAAAATGGTATATTATAAAAAGGACAGAGATTGACTAATTGCATTTCACATACCACAAGAATCATAATGTAATTTCCCTGAAAGAAAACAAGTCATCTTTGGATGTGATCTTTCATTGAACAAATTGCCAAAATGGCTATAAATTATTGAGAAGAATTTTCAAATTTTAAATTAAGCAAATCAAAAGAAAAGTATATTTAAAGGAAAAGAAGAAATGTCTCCTTTCTTTTGGCAAACAACACATGATTTTGTCATTAATTCCACTCACAAACACAAGGTGGGTTTGCATTATAGAGGGATTGCAAAATAGGCTAGGGAAGAAGTGTAGGGGGCAAAAAAATTGTTTTCTGTGTAGTTCTTATACGGTCAGACCCTTTCTTCTTTATTATATATTGCGCATGATAATCGTGCACTTTAAGAGAATAATTTGCAGTGCTACAATGACCACTCACCCTTTGATATATACTATGAACTATGAAGTAAAAAGGAAACCAATTATCACCATACATGAAAAAGAAAATGGAATATTCAGCATATGAGAAATAAATTAATAACAGAATTTGTTCATTCTCGGGTGAGAGTATGTCACTTGTATTCCCTTTTTTTGTGTAAGTTTCATTGGATGTTTTTTACTAATACAATCACAGTTAACAGTTTCTTTTCCCTCCAACTAAAGCTGCCTTTGGTTCTTGCTAAGCCTGCTCAACCCATAACCTCTGCCTCTGCAACTACATATCTGTAAGTGCTGCTCTTTAACTTTACTCACATGTGAAATCAAAGTTTCTTGAGATTGCTTTTCAACATTCTACCCCTTTTTCTTGTTGTTTTTTTTATTTAGATCCAAAAGCTTGTCACTTTCTTTTATTTGTTTTGTTTTCACTTTGAACGTGAACTTTGTTTGATTCTTTTGAATTTTTTTCCTTTGGGTATGGCCACTTTTCACACTCGATCACCTATTTCTTGCTTTTAATGGATATGGTACTGGTTTCATGAAATTCATGTTTTTGTTAGTGCTTAAGTTCTCTTTCCTCTCTCTCTCTCTCTCTCTCTCTCTCTCTCTCTCTTTCTTATCCGCGTAAATGGATTCTTGGTTTGAAGTTTTTTTTAATCGTTGTTTCTATTTTCTTGATTATGGAGTGGTTATATTTCTTGCTTACATAATCTTATTTTGTCTCTTAGATTTTACCCATACAATACAAATGAATGAATTCCAGCATAGTCTCTGGATTTTCCCACCAAATTGATTCCCTTTTTCTTTTGTTAATTGAGGATTTTATGGTTTTAGTGTTTGCCTTTTTTTTTTTTTTTTTTTTTTCTGGTAGTGTTCTTTGCAGAGCAAGTTAAGTAAAGAATAAGTGGACCAAGAAAAGTCACCATGAAAGTGTTCTGGTTTCTGGTTTTCATGGTTTTTAGTAATGGAGTTTTTCTAAATGGGTTTACTAGAACCACTAAAAGAAGACCAGAATTTGTGAACATTGGAGCTACTTTGTCATTCAATTCCACTATTGGTAAAGTTGCAAGAATTGCGATACAAGCAGCAGTGGATGATGTGAATTCTGATCCATCTATTCTTGGTGGAACTAAGCTAAGAATTAAAATTCAGGACACCAATTACAGTGGATTTCTGGGCATTATAGAGGGTACATTCTTAGCAATATCTTATTTGTTGCTTCCTTTGAATAATTTTTTGCATTCATTGATAGATTATGATTTTTTATCCTTCCATTTTATCGTTGATTGCAGCTTTGAAGTTCATGGAAGCTGATACAATAGCCATAGTTGGCCCCCAGGCCTCATTGACAGCCCATGTGGTGTCCTTTATTGCAAATGAGCTTCAAGTCCCTCTATTGTCATATTCAGCTACAGACCCTACTCTTACTTCACTTCAATTCCCATTCTTTGTTAGGACATCACAAAATGATCTGTTTCAAATGGCTGCAGTAGCTGAAATTGTCTACTATTATGGATGGAGAGAAGTGATAGCAATCTATAGTGATGATGACTATGGAAGAAATGGGATAGCTGCATTAGGTGATAAGCTTGCAGAGAAACGGTGTAAAATTTCATTCAAAGCACCTTTGAGTCCTAAAGCTACTAGGGATGAGATCACCGATGCACTAGTTCAGGTGGCTTTGACTGAGTCTAGGATCCTTGTTGTTCATACTTTGTCCGTTTGGGCTCCAACTGTGTTTAGTGTGGCTCAGTATCTAGGCATGATGGGACCTGGATATGTGTGGATAGCTACTAATTGGCTCTCCACTTTGTTAGATACTAGTTCTCCTCTACCTGCAGACACAGTTGATAATATTCAAGGAGTTATTACATTGCGTATGCATACACCAGATTCAGAACTCAAAAGGAAATTTGTTTCGAGGTGGAGCAATTTGACTAGTGGAATAAAAGGTTATGGCCGGATTGGGTTGAGCACTTATGGTCTATATGCCTATGACACGGTTTTAATGCTTGCTCATGCAATTGATGCATTTTTTAATCAGGGGGGAAATATTTCCTTTTCCAACAATTCGAGACTAACTGAACTGCGTGGTGGGGGTTTGCATCTTGATGCAATGAGTATCTTCAATGGAGGAAAACTTTTGCTTAAAAACATTTTGCAGGTTAATATGACAGGTGTCACAGGGGCAATCAAGTTCAATTCTGACAGGAACCTTATTCATCCTGCATATGAAGTCATCAATGTGGTTGGCACAGGGTATAGGAAAATTGGTTATTGGTCTAATCATTCTGGTTTATCAGTTGTGCCTCCTGAAACACTTTACTCAAGGCCTCCTAATCGTTCCAGTTCAAGTCAGATATTATACAGTGTCATTTGGCCAGGACAGTCATCACAAACACCTCGTGGGTGGGTGTTTCCAAACAATGGAAGACATTTGAGAATTGGAGTCCCAAATCGTGCTAGTTATCGTGAATTTGTCTCCCAAGTACGAGGCACAGAAATGTTTTCTGGTTACTGCATTGATGTTTTTACTGCTGCTGCTAACTTATTGCCCTACGCTGTTCCTTATAAATTAATTCCATTTGGGGATGGAATAAAAAATCCAATTGACAATGAGCTTGTGCGCTTGATTACAACTGGTGTGAGTATTTCAAAATAGAAAGTTGAAGATTTTGGATATGGAATGGTTCATTTATCATTTACACATTTCTTGTTTTAATCTTCTACTGTGCATATTCTGTATAGGTCTTTGATGCAGCAATAGGTGACATAGCGATCACTACTGACAGAACAAGGATGGCTGACTTTACGCAGCCGTATATTGAGTCTGGGCTAGTTGTAGTTGCTCCAGTTAAGACATCGAATTCTGATGCTTGGGCATTTTTGAGGCCATTTTCCGGAAAGATGTGGGCTGTGACTGCTAGCTTTTTCATAATTGTTGGTGTAGTTGTCTGGATTTTGGAGCATAGATTGAATGATGATTTCAGAGGTCCTCCTAGAAGACAATGCATCACTATTCTATGGTAAGTAACCAAGAAACCTGTCAGATTCTTTTGAGGGAAAGACATAAAATACTCCCAAGAACTAATCTTTTGCATAACCATTTTCCTCGTTCTTTTTTTTTCTCTTTTTTGTGAGGATGGTTCCTTTGGTATTTCTGCTTATTTCTTGAGGAAATTATGCAAAGCATTGCATCTTTTGTTCTTATTTCCCCAATCATTTAATTTCCTTTTGCAGGTTTAGTTTTTCAACATGGTTCTTTGCCCATAGTAAGTCAAATAAAAAAGTTTACAAGTCTTTTCTAACAGACATTAGCCTCAAAGCAGTTTCAATTTTAAATTGACAATATGCTTCTTCCTATTTTCTGCAGAAGAAAATACTATCAGCACCCTTGGTCGCCTTGTTCTACTTATATGGCTGTTTGTGGTGCTTATAATTAATTCAAGCTACACAGCAAGTCTAACCTCAATCCTAACAGTGCAGCAGCTGTATTCTCCCATTAAAGGCATTGAAACTTTAAGGACGAGCAATGATCCCATAGGCTACCAGCAGGGTTCATTTGCACGGGAATATCTGATTGAAGAACTCGACATTGAAGAGTCCAGATTAGTACCACTTGTCACCCCAGAAGAATATGCTAAAGCCTTGAAAGATGGCCCCCAAAAAGGCGGTGTTGCTGCTATAGTCGATGAGCGCGCATATATAGAGCTCTTCCTCTCAACCAGATGTGAATTCAGCATTGTCGGTCAAGAGTTCACCAAGAACGGATGGGGATTTGTAAGTGCACCTGCATCCCTATTTTCTGATTCCTTGTCTGAGTCAGCGGTCACTGTCAATATTAGTAATTGAAGGGTTAACATTAGCAGTAGGGCTACCAACTAGAATTTTTTCAATATTTCAGTTATAAATTTGAATCACTAACTGCTAGATTTTGAAACACTACTCCAACCATATTAGTAGCAGAAATGCCAATAGCTAGCTCTCAACTCTAATGCAAAAATGCAACAATTTTGTTGTTCTGCCAAACAACAAAACTCATGTTTTTTTCTTAACCATTAGTCTTATGCAGATTTATTTATGATGAAAAGGGTTTAATTTTTTGTTTTTTATTTGTTTATCAGGCATTTGCAAGGGACTCACCTTTAGCAGTAGACATGTCGACTGCCATTTTGAAACTATCGGAGAATGGGGATCTCCAAAGGATGCATGACAAATGGCTTATGAGAAGTGCTTGCAGCTCCACAGCCACTAAGTTAGAAATAGATAGGCTTCAACTTAGAAGCTTTTGGGGCCTGTTTATGATATGTGGGTTAGCTTGCTTGCTTGCTCTCTTCTTATATTTTTTGAAGATGTTAAGGCAGTTCAGCAGGTTTCAATCTGAGGAGTTAGCATCTTCTGGTCGAAACTCAACATCTGCGCGTCTCCAAACATTTCTTTCATTTGTTGATGAAAAGGAAGAGGGAGTAAAACACCGTTCCAAGAGACGACACTTGGAAGGGATCTCTAATAGAGGTGAAGATAAATCTATGGAAAGTTCAAGTTCAAAGAGAATACATGATGAAATACCTTCCAATAGAGGTACTCATGATGATGCTAATAATGAAGTGTAAATTATATTCATCTTTACCAAACAATCGGATGATGAAGTAGTTTTTAATATAAAATTAGGAAACTAAGCTCATTTTCAATTGGCTCTTCTGCAAGCTTAATGAGGCATTCTGGTATATGTGGTGTGAGTAAAGAAAATTGGTGACGTTCGGCAGCAGTTTCTGGTTCTTCTCGCAGGAATTTAATAAACTGATCTCTTTTGGTTTTAACAGTCATGTTTTCCAAGATGCTGGAAAAACATCCTTGGAAACATTGTTTTATAATCCTGAAATAGGAAAAAACAACAAGGAAAAATTATTGCTTGGGGAGTACCTTTGAAAGCAATCTTCTTCCCTGCAGAATATGTACACAACTTTGTACACTTTGATGGTGACTAAAAAAAAATAAAACTACATTTTTTAAATAAAATACAATCTAGCCCGTTCCATTTTCCTTTATGCAAAAATAAGCATCCTCAAGTATACCTTTGAATTTCGAGACTCCAGAAGCTCCGACACAGAATGACTTGAAAATGATTTCAATGCTTTTCCGATGCTTAAAGGAAATATTATAGTCTTGAAATTGTGTGCCAAGCAACAAACGGAGAGATAATAGACCAAAATCACTAAATGCTTCTAAAGTGGCACTGATTTTGTGTATAAATTTATATGGTATATGTAAATCTTAATAACGTATCGAGCAGACAAGATTGACATACCAATTTGACCACAAAACTTTAAACTATCACCTAGAATACCATATGTGAGCTATTGTAAAGTATATAAACGATATCGGTTTCGGAGCAGACCCTCATACATGACTTTTTAGATCAAAAGGGTATACCTTTGAATTATGGGCCAGAAAGCTTCAGCACGGAATGACTCGCAAACAATTTCAATGTTTCCTAGATGTCTTATGTTAAGGTCTGCAAGGGGAAGACCCAACCTAGAGAATTTGGGGATTAGGATTAGTTGTCCATCGATGAAAGAAGAAAGGAAGGAGATAGAGAGAGAAAAGAAGAGAGATAGGAAGATTATGTTCTTCATTCATAATTTGATAAATGAAAGACAAGTCATTAATATAATACTGCTGATATGGCATACACATCATCTTCTATTGCCACACAAGCACATATTTGACAACTTAGCATAGTCTATTAAAGCAATAACTTGAAAACAAAATACAATTTAGTTCCAAAATACTATCATATCCCAACAACTACCCTCCCCTTTGAGCTAAATCTTGTACTCAAAATTGAAATCATGAAACTGTCCCCTAATGAATGTTCTATCTTCCTAAGTCGCTTCAGTATGTGACATATTCTGCCAAAGAATGAGCACCTAATGGATCTGCCGGTTGTTTCTGGAAATCACTCTGGTTGCTAGAACTTTTTGTGGTGCTGCAAATGTGTTGCTAAAGGAGACTGTGTGAAGTGGATGGAGTGATTTCCTCAGCTGAGATACACGGAACACAGGGTGTATCTGAGCAAAAGATGACAATTGCAGCTCGTATGCAGCAGAACCCACCTTTTCTAGAATCTGAAAAGGACCATAGAACTTCGCAGAAAGCTTCAAATTTCTTCGTACCGTCACTGAAGTTTATCGATAAGGTTGAAGCTTAAGATAAATCCAATCCCCCACAGAAAAATGCCTTTCAATTCTCTTGGAATCAGGAAATTGTTATGCGATTCTGAGCATTCAATAGTGTGTATCTTAAAAGAGAAGACATATGTCGTCTTTCTAAAAGCATATATTCTACTGAAGCCGCTGATGTAAAACCTGGACTGAGTTGTGGTAATAATGGGGAATCAAAACCATATAAGACCTTGAAGGGAGACATTTGTAGAGAAGAATGGAAGGAAGTATTGTACCACCACTCTGCTAGACTTAGCCAAGTAGCCCAAGCGGATGGTTCAAAGAATGTCATGCACATAAGATAAGTTTCTAGACATCTGTTAAGCCTTTCAACCTGCCCATCTGTCTGTGGATGATAGGCAGAACTAAATGGAGCTTAGTGCTCATAACAATAAGTAGCTCCTTCCAAAATAAGCTTGTGAAAACTCTATCTCTATCAGATACAATAGTCTGTGGCATCCCATGCAATTTAAATATATGATCAAGAAAAATCTGGGCAATTTTAGTAGCAGTAAAAGGATGAGAAATCACAACAAAATGCACATACTTAAAGAATCTATCCTCCATCATAAAATAGCATTTTCATTAGATGATTTGGTAAGCTCTCTATAAAATCCATAGATATGTGGAGCCATGCCTGAGTAAGCACAGGCGAAGGTTGCAATAATCCAGGGTAAGGAATGGATTCAGACTTGCGTTGCTGACATACATCACAACTAGACACCTAAGTTTGAATATCCTACCTCAAACCAGGCTAATAAAAACATTGTTTCAGTTTGTGGTAAGTGCCCCTCATACCACTGTGGCCCCCAAAAGGCGAAGAGTGAAAATTAGTGAAGAGATTTTGTCTAAGAGACGTTGAGTTTCCCACACAAATTCTTTTCTTATAGAGTAACAACCCTCCAGAATAAGTAAAATTGGCTTAGTAAGAGGAGAAATTGTGATTTTTTTTTTTATAGTATCTTTAGCAAAATCATCTATGGCCACAAGACCCTAAACTATGGCCTAGAAGACCCTAAATGTGTTGTCTGTCAGGTGTACAGATAATATCAGCTACGGAATAGGCCTTCATACAAAGCCTTGTAACCCAATGGGGTTTACCTTTGAATTTTAAGGCTCAGAAGTTCCGGAATGAAATCGCCGAAAAATGATTCCAATGTTTCCTACATGTCTTAGACAAACTATTATGGACTCGAAATGGCATATCAAGCAACAGACAGAGATATTGAGCAAAACTGTAGAATGCTTTTAGTATGACATCGATTTTGCACATGAATTTATATGGCATATGCAATTCTCAATGACACATCGAGCAAGCGATTTAGGCATATCAATTTTTACCATAAGACCCTAAACTATCGCCTAGAAGAATCTATACAAGTTGCCCGTCAGGCGTGCAGATGATATCGGCTCTGAAACATGCTTTAAACAGGGCTTCTTAGACCAAAGGGGTATACCTTGGATTTTGAGGCCCGTATGCTTCAGCATGGAATTGCCCAAAAATGATTCCAATGCTTCCTACACGTCTTTGATGAAATATTATGGCCATAAAGCAACAAAAAGAGAGACATTGGGCCAAAACTACCGAATACTTTGGAAGTGGCGCTGATTTTGTGCATAAATTTATACAGCGTATGCAATTCTTAATAATGCATCAAGCAGGCGAGATTAGGTGGACCACAAAATCCTAAACTATCACCTCCCTATAGGAACTGCCCATCAGGCATACAAGCGATATCAGCTACAGAACAGGCCTACAGGGCCTCTTAAACCAAAGGGGTTTATCTTTGGATTTTAGGGCCTAGAAGCTTCGGCACAGAATCGCCTCAAAATGATTTTAATGCTTTCTAAATGTTTTAAATGAAATATTATAGCCTCAAATTGGCCTACCAAGCAACAAACAGAGCGATATGGCCAAAATTGTTGAATGCTTCCGAAGAGACACTGATTTTGCGCATGAATTTATATGGCATATGCAATTCTTAATGACACATTAAGTAGGCGAGATAGGCATAGCGATTTGACCACAAAACCTTAAACTATCACCTAAAAGACTCTGTTCGAGCTACCTATCAGGCATAAGGATGATATCGACTCCGAAACAAGCTTTCATATATGGCTTCTTAAACCAAAGGGGTATACATTTACATTTTGAAACCCGGAAGCTCCAGCCCAAAATGGCTGAAAATTGATTTCAATGCTTCCTATCTATCTTAAACTAAATATTATGGCGTTGAAATTGTGTGTTAAGCAACCGACAGAGAAATATTGGGCAAATCTCTTACATTCAATTCAGTCTTCAACTGCTCTTTTTCATTTTTGCTTAAGCATTTACTTTGTCTGTGTCGTTAGTCAAGAGTTATGATGCCCGAAAACTCTCAATCATTGGTGTTTTTGAAACACTGTTTCTGTGTTTCAAGAACGTTCTGCATTTCTATGCAACATAGGTCATTAATATAATTTTAATCTGAAAGTACATATCCTAAGACGATTCTACGATAACATCTTACATATCAAGCTTTTGAAGTGACAAAAAATTTCCATGTTCAACAAATTCATCCACTCTTCTTAATAAGCGAAAATAACACGTGAAAGAGAATAATTATATTACTTAATAAATTAATATACATTAAGATTGTTGTTGTATTTACAATTATATATACATAGCCCCAATGCCATCCATAACAATCTCAGGAGTCAGAAGGGGATAAAAAATTTCAAATAATGTTTGTAAAGTACTTCTGAAAGCAATCTTCTTCCCTGCAAAATCTGTACACAACTCTGTACACTTCCATCAACAGCTTTGGAAATCGACTAGCAAAATAGCCATCATATCCTTCTGGAACTGGTCCAACAAGTTCCTGTAAATATCAATGCAAAATAAAACTTCATATCAGCCATACTTACACATAAGTTTAAATTACAAACTAACAATAAGAACTCTATTTCACTTGGGAATATAGTAATTCATCAGTGCATGGAAAAATTGCAAAGGTTTTTAAGAAGGAGAATTGTCTGACTACAAAATTATGGGAGTTTGACGGATCAAATATGGGTTCACAGCTATCTAAAGGGATACCTTTTGTTCAATAATTTATCAGGTTTAGCCTGCTTGCTTGAAAATTGTATGTACATAGGTCTTGAAAAAGCCCAAGTAACATATATTTTAATGTACTTGTAGGTTTGAGAAACAAACCTGAACTTCTTTGGGAAGTTCTCTATAATGATTCAACTTGTTTCGCAAGACGCGCAGCAAGTCTCGGACACTATTGAACTTGTAACGCCTGTAATGACCAATGTTAGTGATAAATGCAGGTTCCATCTTTTCATCCCATTTTCCACCAAGTGCAGTTGGTGCAGTACTCTCTAATGCTTTCAAGAGATCAGAAACATATTCCCTGTCTTCCAATTCTACCCTGTCGCTAACATCACGAAGGAATGACAATCTCTTCTCAGAACTCCAAAACATTGGGTGGTGCAACACTTCCAATGCCTTTGGCCTAACAACATATCAAAGATATATTAGCAACAAATACAATTAACCAGCCGTAAATGATCTAACTTCTCATACTAGAGAGTTTCAACATAGCAGGCTAGCTGCAATGTTCACCATATGCTACAAATATCAACAGGGACAAAATTTGAAAATAAAATAATTATTTTACCTCAATTCAGGGTCAGGGTTTAATAGTCGGGAAATAAGATCCTCAGCTTCAGTAATATATTCTACTAAAGATAGATCCTTTTTGTTCTTGACAATATTGATATCACGTTCAAGACGATCACCGAAGGGATGTCTGCCACCAGTAATAGAGAAAAAGAGGACACAACCTAAACTAAACAAATCAACACCACGTGTTTGGCGTCCATTAAGAAGCTGTTCTGGTGCTTGCCATCCCGAACTGCCACAACCTGCAATTGTGAAAAAAAAAATCAGGGTGAAACAACTAATGACCAATTATGTTTACCGAATATAAGGATACAAAGTGAAAAAGAAGTCGTACTCCTTAGCCACCTATCTTATAATCATCCATTTCTATCCAGGTTTGACTTAATAACTCGCACTAACATACAAGGCTGTTGAACCCAGGATATTTAGGACAAAAAACATTTGACAATATGATGGGCCATTGGCCCCCAAGTGTACATCGTGTAATAAATAGAAACTAAGGACATTAATAAACTACCTAGTTCAACTAAGTAAATAAATCGGTTAATGCCACTTACCAGTTGCATGATAACCCAATGAAGACATGTCCCCAAGGAGGCGCTTGCTAATTCCCATATCAGAAAGCTTTGCACATAAAGATCTTTCCTTAAGTATTAATACATTTTGTGGCTTCAAGTCTCGATGAATTATACCCAGTTCGTGCAAATGTACAAGCCCAGAAACCACATCCCTGCTCACAGATTAAATATGCAAAAGATCAAGAAGATACTTAAGTGACCCCAAACACTGCCTTTGTCTATTGAACTTGAAAGAGAAATTAAAATTGTCTCTGTGCCTTAAGTCTGTTTCCACATTAGCACCTCGGTTTTTCAACTAAACCATATTGTGTTTCACTGTTACTTTTATATTGCTTGTAATCGCAATCCTAAAGACAACATTATCTTTTTGCAAAGGCAGAGAAAACTATGATTGCTGTAAGATCAAAATATTTGTAATGTAAACTTAACTTTAGACAACATGGTAAATAAATTTATTATATTCTCTTTAAGGAATTCCATTACGATTGAAATCGATGAAAAGACAGCGAGAAGCTCAAGAGGCAAACTAACTTGCAAGAAAAAGGTTTTGCTTAATTGATTCAATTGTAAAATTTAACACAGGCACTTTTCCTTAACTTATTTTCACAAAGGTCACAGATGGGTTGAAGAGCCATAGCTGGAAGCATTGAGGCATATATACTCTTATGGATTTCTCAACAACTTATTAGTAATTGAAAATACAATTAGTTGTGATTCTGAACCCTCAAGACATATTTGAGTAGTGTTGACCATAGTGAAAAAAAAACAAGACAAACATTAGCATGGAACCACCCCTGGTCTTTAGGGTTGTAAACGAACCAAGCCACACATGAGTTGCTTGAGACTCGGCTCAAAAAAATCCTTAATGAGTCAAGCTCGAACCTGCTTATCGAACTAAATAGCTGAGCTGAAGCTTTAAAATGAGCTGAATTAATATCATGACAGAAGATAGCAAACTCCTGCAATGATGCTACAAAGAAAAATGCACCGAAATATAAAATGAATGCAATTGACATGCAAGTCAAAATTCAAACAAATAGATTTTTTTCTGATTTCTTAACGTTCCCTGATTGGATAACAAATTGTCAGTATAATTCAGCTACATAAAGATGGACTACAATGGATGAGAATCACAATAGCCCCATCCATGATGTCTGTTTCCAGAAATATTAATTACTTGTTGAAGCAGAGAACAGATTCTCAAATTTGAATAAAAAGTGGATAATAACTGAATCAACTGATATTTATGTTAACTATTTAGACACAGACACCCAGCAATGTTTGACCAAAAGCGTAAAATAATCAAATAAGGGAAGAATCCTGTACACTAGGAGATGGTCTTGTTAGTAAAATCTCTCTCTCTTTCTCTCTTTCTTTTTTTTGGCTCGAAAACAGCAAAAGCACAGGAAGATTTTTGACGTACCTCATCAATGCTAGTAGAAGAGATGACGGATAACCGTTTGACTTCCACAAATTAAAGTCTTGTACTATAACTTTCACTTTATCCAACCGATGTTTATACTCAATTGCCGCTGTAGTAGCTAGGTTCTCACTGAAGATTCGGTTTAATGAGGAATCACAGTGTATCTGAACCAAATCATCTAAATTGCATGTACAACGCTCCAAAGAAAGGTAGACAAAATCTTTATCATACTCCACCCCATACCATCGAACAATATTTGGATGTCTGTCTGATGCAATGAGATTCTGAATTTCTTTGAAAGCCACATCATGATGAGCTTGAACCAAACGTTTCACAGCAACAGATCGACCTTCATATATACCTTCGAGGACAATGGTACCATTGCTTCCCTTAGCAATTTCTGAATTTGATGCAAATAATTTCCCAATTCTACGTCCATCAACACCACCATCAACAAGTTTATTAAGGTCCAACACTGCTTTGTCATTGCCATCACCAAGGTCAGATCCATCCCCATTTTCACATGCCACATCTGCATCTTTTGCCTCAACATAGCCATCTTTTTTTCCTGACTTCCTGTTTTTCTTCTTTTTGGTAGATGAAGGTTTTAAACTACTACTAATTGACAGCCCTTCCGCAACAACTTTTTCTTTACCCACTAGATTGTGGGGATAGAAGACAAAGCACAACAAAATGATGGCTATAAAAAAAATGAATGACAGTTTTCTTGACTGCTTAATGATGATGCTTATCAATTCTTCATAAAGGAATCTTGTATCACGCACATCAACTGCTTCAGAATCATAAGGCAAAGCAAGCATTTCTTCACTATCATCATTGGGATGAAAATTTGACAGTTTTCCAACTTTAGGTTCCAAGGGGAGCATAGAATTTGGAGCAGACCTTGAAAGCATCCTTCTTTCTCGATAATCCCCCACAGACTTGTCAACCCCTGGCTGTGAAGGAAGCATTACATTTGGAGCTGGCAATGGAAGCTTCTCGTCACCATGAGAAGCCTGAGAAGATGACTGAGGCTTACCCTGCCTTCTAACTGCCATTCTTCTAGACTGACACGAGAAAGGCAAATCAAAATCACTTCCAATTTCAGAACCAAGTTTATTGGCAGAGTTCCGTACAGCTGCTCTATCTTTACAAAGAAAAGAAGCTTCAATCATAGCTGCATTCATATTCCAAGAAAGTGTGTCTGAATTTGGACCAAAAGTTTGCAATGCATAATCTGTCCTTGTGATGTATATGACTTGAGCAGCAGACCCAGACGTTACCAAATTCTCATTATTTTTGTTGTCATCATACAAAGCACTCCCTTGATCATTCCTTTGCAATATGGATGGAGAAGCAAGAGACTTATAAGTGCGGATAAGTCTTCCAGTTTTGGCCTCAACCACAAACACTGTAGTTGTCTTAGATCCAAGTATAACTGTTCCATCCTCTGATATGTGTGGGGTAATTTGGATGAAGTCTTCAATATTAATTGGAAGTCTCTGTTAGGGCAATAGTTTATCAATGGTTAAGATGCAAGCAAGTAATTATAGAAAAAAGTTTAAATGTTAAGAAACAAAATAAAAATGGTAGCATATCCTTTGCATGAAAAAACATCACCAAATAATCATAAGAAAATGTTCCATTCATAAATGTGCTTCTTAGACATACCACCCCACTAGTGTGTTTTGCATGCGCATACAGTTGCCAGTCATCTCCATAATCTACAAAGAATCCAGCACTTGGTCCAGATGCATTTTCATTATCACTATCTTCGTTAAATGGAGTTTGATATGATGAGTGTATTGGTGCTCCGGATGAAAATGACCAAAGCACTCTCCCAGAGGTAGTATCTTCAAAATAAATTGTTCCATTTAGGAGAGCAACTAATTCTGTTGAATCTTCAACGTGTCTGCGTTAAACAGGAACCATACGATAAAACAATATGACTAGTTACACAATCTGAACTGTACAGCTAATACAATTCTCTACACAGCCAAATTTTAAGTTAAATTTTATGGAAAATTCTATCCACACAAATACCAGAAATTATACCAGGTGGGTAATGTTGGTAAAAACCAATCTGGAGAAGGCATGATCAAGTTCTCAAGGATAGAATACCTCAGGATTCTGTAAGGCTGATCATGTAAGTATATCTCTTACGTCATCACAAAATAACTTTAAGGCAGGTCTAACACAAATATAAAAACAAAAATCAACAAGCAATAGGATTCAGCAAGGCCCACGGTTTCACAAGAAATAGAATATACAAATAGCAATTCATCTGAGCTGAAATTTAGTAGAAATTAAACTGAATTGGCTAAATCTGTAGGGAAAAGAATACAAATATTAATAGAATTATTGATTGATAGAGTAAAGAAAAATCAATAGAATCATAAACCACAATTAAAAATTTAAACAACATGAAAAGAAGCATCGAAACTCACGAGAATGATTTCAGAGACCGAGCTCCGGCTCGAGTTGGAGCATTGAAATCAACCCATCGAGAACTCGAATGCAGTATCTCCGTACTCCCAGAGTTCAATCCATAGCCGAACGAGCTGAAAATCCCCAAAATTAACAACAATAACAAGCAGAAAAAATAGAGTTTCATTTCATTTATTGAAGAAATAAGTGAATGCTGGGACAGCCGACAATTTAGAGCTTCATAGATGACGTAAAGGTAGGATTTTTTGTTTTTTGGTTGGCAGAGTTGTCTGGCAAAGGCGAGAGGGAAAGAGAGAGAGATTCTCAATGCTTAATGGAAATCCAAGAGGCGCAAAACAAACATTCAGTTGAAGATTCGAAGCTTCTCAGGACCCTGCAATCTTCGGATCGTCCACCGAGTTGGGTTTTTTCCTTCTTTTTTTTTTTTCTGTTCCTTTGAAACTTCGGCCTTCGTCAACATTGCTATATCTTCAACAAATTTTACGTGTGGGAATTGACCAATGTTAAATTATTGTTTTATTCCTGAAATTTAAACCCATTATGAAGTCGTATTTTTTTTTGGATTTGTTATTTAAAATTTTAAGATTGAATATTTAATTAATTGTAGCGTAATTTATATAATTTATATAATTAATTAATCTATCTATTTATACCTCTATATTATATATAAAAATATATAAAAATTGAAATAGAAGGGAATAACAAAATATTCGATAGCGCTAAAATTTAAAATGTTCTAAAATAATCTTATTAATTACCAATTAAATTTTATTTTAAATATTATGTTTAATAGATAATAAATGTTAATTATATATTTGTAAATTATTTTAATGTTATATAATAAAACTATAAATGAAAATTAAATTTTTTTATTTACGATATATGTTTTTAATTTTATTTAATTTAGGGTTTAAATAAAAATTTTAAAGCTAAATACTTCATATATTTATTATATATATTATTTTGCTCTCTTGAATTTAATAGATAGAAAAATAATTGTATAATCTATAGTCTACTTACATGTGTAAAGATCCTTAGTTTAATTTGAAATTTTTAATATATCTTGATTATTAGAGTTGGATGTCAAGACCCAAATTTTCATTTGTTTTTCATATTTGTCTAAATCAAACGTCTGTTCCTTTAATCCAAAATCCCTATTTATGTTCTTAAATTCATCAAATTTAATATAAAATCTTCATATTCAAAACTCTAAAGACTTTTATATTATTGTATTGAAAACTCTAACCTTAATTTATTTTTAAAGTGCAATAACAATAGTGTGTTCATAGTACCTAAATTGACGTTTGAAGTTTAATTTGCTTTTAGAAAAATTTCAATAAGTTCAAGATATGAAATTATAAAGATAAATTTGTAATGAAATTGCATAAGTCGATATTTTCTTTTTAAGATGGAATATAAGCTTTATTCATTAGCTAAGTCAGCAAGTGAGCCTCTACACAAACAAGAACATTATCCCAATGATGAAGGCAAGAGAAAGAACATGAAGCTCTAGCAAGGCTATGAGCTACAACATTAGCTTGCCGACTAATCCAAGATAGAGAACTATCCACTAGCTGAAGCATAAGAAGCTTATAGTCGGATATGCATAGCCAGGCAAAGCTAGAGGGAATCTGACTTGATAATTATTGGAGTAAGAGCCATGAAAAGACCTCCCTCGAGCTAATTGTTTCTGCTATAGAAGGGGCATAAACAACATTAAAAAAGACTGATAAGCCTACAACAAAAGGTCCCTCATGATCACAAATGATTGCACCAAAAGCCCAACATTCCTTGCTGTATAAACACAACAACGTCGACATTGCACTTGAGGACACTCGGAGGAGGCTTTGACCAATGTGGCAGAACCAGACTAGAGCCACCTGGGTTTATATTTGCACCCTTGTTAGGAGCTTGGACATTCTGCCAATTACGTAGAATCTGCTTGACATAAAAGGTGGTATGATATGAAAAACTTGAACTTCCCCTCCAAATTGCATCATTCCGCTTACACCAAATGTACAATGCAAGAGTGGTAAAATCTAAGCATGGGCTTACCAAGTACAATCATAGAATACTTAAACCTGACTGAACCCAACATAAAGCAGCATAGTCACAAAGAAAAAAAGCATGAAGGAACGACTTCACTAGGATATTTTTATAGTTTAGACTACTTCATAATTATATAAAGTTTTTTAAATTGCGCTTCTCGGATTAATAGCCAAGCGAAGCGTGTTTCTAGATAAAAATTTTTTCATCAATGCGGAATTGAAGTCACTTATTATCCAAATCAAAACGTTGCTGATTATTATTTAATAATATAATTTAATAATATTATTTAATTTTACACTAAAAAATTATTTTGAATACCAAAGGTGGCATTTATTTATTTTTTTCATTATATCCCTTCTAAGTTTTCAGATTTTTTTTTTACCATTTTTTTTATTTGAATATTTGATGAGAATAATGCTTAGGACGTAATACCTAATTTTAAATTTCAATTTGGAATTGAAACCCTCGTGCTCCTTCCCTGACCTCGTTACAGGCCGTATAGTTGCAGGAAAACGCGAGAAAGAGAACATAACAGCAAATCTCACTTCTATTATACTACGCCATTTACTTGGTTTAGAACAGCTTCATCAACTAGTTAAACGACAAGAGAGACTCAGAGATGCTACACAGTAAGACCTTCAATAAGAAGACTAGGGGAGGCAAAGTTCAAAAGGTTAGTTATTTCTTCATTCACCTTTCTCTTTCTATCATTCTTAAAAACCCTAAATTTGTTTAATTTTCTCATTGGTGTTTGTTTTCTGGCTGCAGCTTGTAAGGGAAGTTTATCTCAGAGATGATATTTACTGTGGAGCTTCCTTTTGTAAAGCATGTGATACCACAGGTGCTCGCTTGACTGCTTCTGCTTCCACTATTCTTGTTCTTGACACTAATGTTGTTCTCAATCAGGTAAAATTTAGTGAATTTTCTATGTTCTTTTATTGAATTGAATTTTATATTTTTGTCTAGTTATTGTGATTTTGTGGTGCTTAGATTGATTTGCTTGAGAATCCGGCCATTGAAGATGTTGTTGTCCTATCAATAGTGCTGCAAGAAGTTAAGAACAAGAATACCTCTGTTTATAATAGAATTCGAGCCCTCTGCAGCAATCCTGCCAGGAAATTCTTCGTCTTTTCTAATGAATTCCACAGGTTTGTTTTCTATTTAACCAATGTGGGTTGTTGGTCCTCTCTCTCTCTCTTTTAATCCTCATTTTAGGGTTTTAGGCGTTAATCAATTCCTCTTACTTGCTGCATTCTCCATAGGGATACTTATGTTCAGAGCATGACTGGTGAAAGTCCTAACGATCGAAATGATAGAGGTTCGCAATTTTTGCCATTTATTCTCATAATAGTGCTTTACTTTTATGCAATGTTTTTTGTTTCTTAATTGTTATAAGGTTGATCATGCATAGCCTGTTCATGTTAGATGGTCTCTGCTTCATAGCTATAGCATGTCATTTCAGTGTTTTGTGAATTCCAATCTTGATATCTGGGAATTGTGTAATTCAGCAATTAGGGTCGCTGCCAGATGGTATCAGAGTCATCTTGGTGATGCGGTGAAGGTTTTACTGGTTACTAATGATAGGGAAAATAAGAAGAGAGCTACTGAAGAGGGTGTTTCAGCTGAGACAAGTATGTACAGTTACTACTCATGTGATCCACCCACCTCCTGAATGAGTTTGACATTTAAAATATTTGGCTCGTTTATCGTTATGGTGAAAATTCGATGGAATTACTTCTTTTCACCAAGCTTAATTATAAAATCTGTTCTTTTTTTTTTTTCAGTTGAATCTTATGTGAAGTCACTGGGACAACCAACTTTGCTTGACTTGCTTGTTCAGCCTGTTTCTGAAGATGTACTCATGGAGGAAGTTGAAGATTTGAGACCTTCAAAGAGGAAAGTTATTTATCCAGAGGTATGCTCTATATTTTGCTTGCCTTCATGGTTTCCAGACTTGTTTTGTATGAAATAAACATGCAGGTTATTAATTGCTTGTGCCCTATTCTTTGTTCAGCACAAGCCAATGTCAGAGATTACTGCTGGTTTGACCAGTGGAATATATCATCAAGGAAAACTTCGTGTTAATCGTTATAATCCATTTGAAGCATATGTTGGAAGTGAAAGTATCGGTGATGAAATAGTTATTTATGGGCGTGGAAATATGAATAGGGCTTTTGATGGTGATATAGTAGCAGTGGAAATTCTTCCCCAAGATCAATGGCGTGAGGAAGAATCTTTGTCTATAGCAGATGAAGGTATGCTAAGTGCCATTTTTCATCTTGAATTATCACTAACTGATTTACATTTCTAAACTGAAAAAAGTTACGTTTCCAAATGCTGATCTTGATTTGTCCTAGTATATGAATTTAGATGAATTAGAGTGTAGAAGAATACACCTCTGCTTGGTATTGTGATCTATCAATCTTATTATTACTGTTATTATTTTGTTGTGTATCTCATCTTTGGGTTTCCTTGACAAGTTTCTCTCCCCCTTGTAGATGATGATGATGAAGAAGTTCATCTAGTTCCAAGCAGTGCAGATGATGCTCCTAGAACTACAAATCCTGTATCAAGTTCTGCTGCTGACACTAATCCAATCTCAACTCGACCATCTGGCCGTGTTGTTGGCATAATAAAGCGTAATTGGCATTCGTAAGTACTTTTTCTACATGTACATGATGCATTATTAGTTTAACATTAAAAAAATCAAATTCAGTTTTCTTGTAGCTTCATTGGACAAGCATCGTGATAATGATTTTTTGGCAGTACTGCAATTGTTTACATCATGCTTGAGGCAACATGCTTGCATCATGATTCTATAAATGCTTTGCTTCTGGATCACAATCATATACAAATTCTTTTTTCTAGGAATCTAATATCCTTTCTTTGAATTTCTTTCATGCACATGGAATGTTATTTCTAATCTGGTAATCTTCTACGATATAGTCTTATAATCTGTGGCAAAATCTGCGGTTTTGTCTTTCTTTTTTTTTTTTTTTTTAAAAAAAGAGATCTTATTAAGTTATTCATTCAGTTTTTTTTATTTAAATAACTATGTCCAGCTATTGTGGATCTTTGGAGCCCATGCCAAGGCCTGCTGGGAGTGGTGGTCTTGTCCATGCTTTATTTGTCTCTAAAGATCGGAGAATTCCAAAAATTCGAATTCAAACCAGGCAGCTTGATAATCTTCTGGACAAAAGAATTATTGTGGCAGTTGATTCTTGGGACCATCAGTCACGGTACCCTTCTGGTCATTATATACGAAGTATAGGAGAGATAGGTGATAGAGATACTGAAACTGAGGTTTGTAATGGTTATTTCAGCTATCTGTGTGCATGCATGTGTGTGAGGCAGAAAGGGACTTTTTTCTTATTTAAATTGTTGCTGCTGATTTTCTGGACTTGTGAATATAACTCTTGAGGCATATTACCGTGGATTCTATAGGTGGTCTTGATAGAGAATGACATAGATGCAAGACCATTTTCTGCCCAAGTGCTGGCATGCTTGCCACCTCTACCGTGGTCAGTCTCTGAAGAAGATTTGGCCAATCCTATTAGGACAGACTTGCGACATCTGCGTGTCTTTAGTGTTGACCCTCCAGGTTCACGATCCAATTACTCTCTCACTCTCTCTCTCTCTCTCTCTCTCTCTCTCTTTCCTTTGTTGCATATAGTTGTCTTCTGCACTAAATTTAATAAAAATGGACGTGCTTATGGCATATGCAGGATGTAAGGATATTGATGATGCACTGCACTGTACACAGCTTGCAAGTGGAAATTTTGAAGTTGGAGTTCGTATCCTTTATATCCCAAATTTAATTTTAGCCAAAAACGAACACAACAAACACAGAGTAAACTTATACAAAGAACAAGCAATACAACTGCTAGTGTCAATTTTTCCATCCTAACTTTTCTCAGCGGTTCTATTAAGCCTTAGTCCAGCCAGTCTCTCCATAATGGTGACATGCTTTTTATTTGTTAGAATTGCAAATGAGAACCTTTGTTTTTTTGTCTTATTGATATTAAATTAGACATTGCTGATGTAACAAACTTTGTTCATGTGGGCACCCCACTTGATGATGAGGCTACACAAAGAGGCACATCTGTGTACCTTGTTGAGCGTCGTATTGACATGCTTCCAAAACCTCTAACGGAAGGTGCTTTTTGTCACTCCTCAGTTGGGCTTATTTCATGTTGTTGGAGCTCATGGCGGTTGCATACTGTTTTTATTCTAGGAACTGGATTTCACATATTAGTGAGCTTTATTTTGCAGATATATGTTCTCTTCGAGCTGATGTGGAAAGGCTAGCTTTTTCTGTCATTTGGGTATGTGCCTCAATTCTGTACCATTATGGGAGATCTGCATTAGCAAGTCCATTTCCTTTTTATAATAGTAGTTATTCCTTTGGTAATGAATGAAAAATAAGTCAAAGCTAAAGTCTGCGACTGAACAATTTTTGATTGGTTTATGGACTGACTTTCTGAGCTTCCAGGCATGTAGAAGCATATCTGTAGTATGTAAGTTTTGGAAATCACTTGAATAATTGACTAGGTTTCTGTCCAGAGTTGTTAGACTTCGGCTGTATGGATCCCTCTTCTTTTCCCCAGTATATATGCTTCTCTATTGGATGTGACCTAATCACTATTTTAAGAATTCTAGAAGTCAGGTGGGCATTGACCAATACATCTCTCTTGCTCTATGTAACACGCACATAAACACATAGAAGAGGGATACCTCTCCAAACTTCTCCCTGCTTTTGTTATTTACCATATAGCATAGACATACACATAAATACGTACATCAACGTGAACTGGAAGTCATATTTTTTTTTTCGACTGACGGACATCTAGGGATATGTATTGGATTTTGTTTCAATGGCTGACCCATGTTGCAGGAAATGACCCCTGAAGCAGAGATTATTTCTACAAGATACACCAAAAGTGTCATCAAATCTTGTGCAGCATTGTCTTACATTGAAGCTCAGGCTAGAATGGATGATAGGTACCTTTTGTGTTGACATTAGCTGAATGATACTGTGATTTTATATTTTGCTCTCTTCTTTTGTTCAGCATGATATCGCATTTTGTTTTTCTTTAATTATGATAACAAAAACTGTCACATAATTTTGTCTGGTTGGCTGTGTTTCTTGCTACATTGACATGTAATTATGTTGCTTCATCATTCTGTACTTTTAATAAAGCTTCATAATTTTGAATGATGACATGGCCACAATACTTCATCCAGATGATTGTCATAGAAAAATCCATGAGATGGAGTGGGAGTTGATGGGTCCTAGTGAAAATATTCTGAATATGAGCTGATTAAAGAGATATAAGTAGAAATAGGAGTAAAGATCTATGAGAATTCTTTAAAGTATATGTGAATTGAGCTAGTTGTGTGTGCGTGTGTGTTTTTATTTTTTTATTTTTTGAGATTAATGGAACTTTGAGGCTGGGATCTTAAACTTTATGTCAGTGTTTCATGCTCAGTTGGACAAGCCATGGTAGAACTAATCATGACACAGGTTTAATATTAGTGACCAATATCCTAAATGACTATTAATCCAGGAAGGAAGCTTAGCTCCGTAGGTTTTGTGAATGGTATAAGAAACCATGAGCAATCTATGCTGGTTTGATCAAGTCCCTCACCTGTAAACTGACCTGCTCAAAGTCTGAGTAATAAATAGATGGCGTAGGTTTTCTTGTCTTGGCTTAATTATACCATAATGCCAATGTTCATTTGTGAAAATCTTTGTAGCAGTTTAAATTAAGATTGTGTCAATGAGTTGCTGTGTACAAGTGAGTTACATTTGTTACATCATAATTTTCTCCTCAATTTCCATTTGAAAGTGCCTTACTTTATTTTGGGCCTATTGATCTAATTGTCCTTATGTTATTTGCAGTCGATTGATGGATCCAGTAACTAAAGATTTGAGAAATATGAACACTCTGGCGAAGGTGTGACTACCTTAAGGCTTGCTTTAGTCATTCTCATTGCTGGAGCCTATGAAAATGCAATCCATTTGCATTTTGCTGACTGTGCTGTTCTAATTAGTTTGCTGTTCTGATGATTCTGCAGATAATGAGACAGAGGAGAATTGAGAGAGGAGCACTAACTCTTGCTTCTGCTGAAGTAAAGTTTCAAATTGATACTGAGACTCATGACCCTCTTGACATTGGTATGTCGTCAACAGCAAGTTATTTCCTTTCTTAATTGGAAGAAAACCAAATATAGGTTGATCCAAAATCTTCAATTGTGAGTTTAATTATGCTGAGAGTAGTCATACACATCATTTTCTGGAACAAATATGAGTCAGTTTAAGTCCATTCGTTCCAGAATTTAGTGGTATGCTGATGCTTTATAAATATGGAAAAGTATTTTCTTTATTTCCTCCTCTGCCAGTCTGCTTGTGCAGTGAACTGTATTCAGGCAATGAAATCATTATGGCTGTTAACTCCAGCATCAAGCCAAATGTTTTGCGTATGCATTTATGTATTCTTTGCACACAATAACCCCTAAGAACGAAAGGATCCGAGGAACTTCCCGTTTCATACTCTTACTGTGAACTTGACATGAATACAAAATATTGGATTTGGCATTATAGATATAGGGTACAAGGGAAGTTGTCCATGATGTATAGCTGAACTTTATGGAAAGAATTAAGCACAGCAGGATAATTATATGGAATATAAAGTGCTTGAATTGAGCAAAAAATTTAAGGAAAATGCTAAAACCCGTTTTAATGCTGTGTTGTGTTGATTTGGGTTTGTAAAGACCAGCTAGCCTATGTTAGATATATTTGTTACTTTGAGAAAGTCTTACTATTCACGAATTATTCTAGTGAGTATTGACAAGCGTTATTGGTTTATAATAGGGTTAGAATGAACAAAGTCAAATCAAGTTTTACTTGGTTTTAACCTGGTTCAGGCTACTTTATTAAAAATTGTTTCTTGAACTGAACTCAATTTAGACTTCTCGAACTTAGCTTGATATTGGGTTTCCATTAAGTTGTTAGTTAATGAGCTCAACTCCAGCTTATTAACAAGCTCACTTATTCAATAAATAATTACTTGATTACAAAATATAAAGCTCTGAATCAGTTCAAAACATGATAATATTCTAGAATGGGATTCTTACATGGTTGGCTGAATGATAGTATTTTGCATTACTCCAAAAGTAAAGAAAAGGAGTTGCCCTTCACAAAGTTAATGTCTCTATTTTAGTTTTTATTCCGTGTCGAAATTATTGTAGTCAAGCTAAACCAATTGATGCAGGAGTATCCAAGACTAATTAAGAAGTTTTCTTTTAGTTTCCTTCTTTATTTAGAATTCTTAATTAAATTAAAGAATGTTAATTAATTAGGAATAATGTTTCAGTTTTACTTAGGATTTAGCTAAATAGGAATACTATTCAGTCTAGGACTCTAAACTAATTAGGAATATTTTTCAATATAGAATTATCGAAACCGATATGTTATTTTGTTCCGACCAAAATGATTATATTCTAGCCTAATCGTTGAGAATTAATTGCCCTATATTCTTCCCCTGCATTACCAATCCTTAAAAATGGCCTATAAGCTACTCCAATAACATGCTTACTTGCAAACTTATTTTAAGATGTATTCATGATTTTAAATGAATGGAGCACAAACTTAATTATTCTTGATTCATTTATTGAACAAGATTAAAATTGAGATAAAATATTTTGACTACTAGTAAATGAATTAGTTCTTATGCAACCAAGTTGTGGAATCTTCTGAGTGATTTTATCTGTTTGCAGACCTAATATATACTCAGCTTTTGGTCTTAGAAGTATATTTTTTAGTGAATGCATTTTGGTTTAGAAAGGTTGCTGTACTGAGGACCAACTTTTTACATTGTAAATTTGTAATCCATCATTGTTCCATTTTCTGATGCATTTTTCTTCTTTATTTATGTTTTCTTTTCCTTTTTTCCCTCTAAATTTTCTTTTTATCATTATGAATTTATATTTTGATGTACACCTTTAGGTATGTATCAGATTCGAGAAGCAAACCAAATGGTCGAGGAGTTTATGCTTGCTGCTAATGTTTCTGTGGCTGAGAAAATTCTTAAACACTTTCCAGGATGTTCGCTATTAAGGTCAAGTGAAGGTTTTCTATTATTTTTTGGTATCTCTTGTTCTTCTGAAATTTTGTTCTTCTTTTGGATAAGGAACATGGAGCACTATTTTGTAAAAAAATAACCATCTCCAGCCTACATAGTCACAGCTGGTGGATCACCTATAATCAAGAATCAAGATTTTGGGTTATTAACTTATTACTTGGCTGGATAGTGGATTCACAATCTTAAAACAAGACATTATTATGAGAAAATGATCCAAAATTATAACTGTTTGACTTGGATTCCTCCTGAAAATATGATCTTACAACACCATTCTTTGGTTCATTTTGGAAGTGCTATGATACAATAGTTCTTTCTGGTTTCGACTTTTCTCCTTTATTATGATGCAATTTCATGCTCAGAACAATTACACAGGTTTCTTTTGTTTTTGGAATATTATTGTAACAAATTTCTTTATTTATTTTATCATAAATATGGGATATTTGAGAAGTGTGGGACAATTTTTTTCCTGACTTTTATTTATTAACTCAAGTAGGCATTAATCCTCAACTAATTGCGAGTTTGGCTATATGGGTTTGTTTTCTTTGTTCTACCCAATTCAAGGCTACATTTTGAGACTGATCTACTGCTGCTAAATCCTTTGCACTACTTTCCTTAGGCTGTCCCTTCACTTTCTTATCTCTTACAAGTTCAATGTGCTTAACCTACACATTAGTGTGTTTCAACCTCCGTTCTCTTAGTTTTTCTTCAATGGACATCCTTTCTACTTTTATATGAAATCAGTCTTATCTTTTTATCTTGTACATTCTCAGCATCTCAATTTCAGCCATGCTATTCTTGTGTTGTTTCTTCATGCCCAACACTTGTTGCCATGCATAATAGCTCGTCGAGTCACAAGCTCATAAAATTCCCCCTTCAACTCTGCTTGCATTTTGTGATCATATAGGAACCTTTTTTAATCCACTGTGATTTGCTCAAATTTAATTTTGGGTGATCTTAATTTCTGCCCTGCAATTCTTGTGTTGTTTCTTCATGCCCAACACTTGTTGCCATGCATAATAGCTCGTCAAGTCACAAGCTCATAAAACTCCCCCTTCAACTCTGCTTGCATTTTGTGATCATATAGGATCCGTTTTTATCCAATATGATTTCTTTAAATTTAATTTTGGGTGATCATTTGTATTGTATAGGCGTCATCCTACTCCAACAAAAGATATGCTTGAACCTTTGCTGCGTACAGCTGCTGCTATTGGTCTGAACTTGGATATCTCATCATCAAAAGCGCTAGCTGATTCACTTGACCGTGCTGTGGTGTGGTTTTCTTAAACATGAATCTTCTTTTTGTTGCCGCAGTTGATGTACTTATATCCTTGTTTTTTACTGATATAAGAACATCTTTTGCAAAATATGAGTTTTTCAAGTTGGAACCAGTGAGAATTAGGTTTGCTTTTCTAATTGTCTTATAAAAACTTTAGCTTATTGACTCACATAATGCACATGCATTTATTTTTGAAAAACCTCTCGAGTTTCTGTTAGCTTTAGAAGCTCTAATACCACTTAATGGAAAAAAATAGAAAGAAACACAATTGATAGAAAATCCAAGAGTAGTAGACAAAGAGAAAAAATTTAGAATAGAACTTCTTTATTAGAAAACTCTTTGTTGCTTGATTACAACTGGCATAGGTAGGCTATTTATAGATAAACTAGCACTTGTAACTACAAAGAGATTAAATGCTAGGTTTGAAACTTAAGCTTTAAATCACATAAAAACTTAAGTTCTAAATGCAACAAGAAACCCTTAAATTTATTGTTGAAACTGCTAAAACATAAATGTAAGTAAAGTAAATTCTTAATACTTTAACAGTTTCTTATGGAAAATGTTGCAGAATTTGCTGTGAACTACATGCACATATAATTGCAACTTTATGGTCTTATATCAACGTCATGATTGATTTCTTTCAAAATTAACATTTGCCAGAGTGATGACCCGTACTTCAACAAGCTGATCCGTATAATGGCAACAAGGTGTATGACGCAGGTAATTTCATTTGATAGCTAAGTTTCAAAACCGCTACCTATGAAGAGTTTCTAATGTGTGTTCTGACTTCGATTGTAACCAGGCAGTGTATTTTTGTAGCGGGGATCTCAGCCCTCCAGAGTTTCATCATTATGGTCTTGCAGCACCTCTATATACTCATTTTACTTCACCTATTAGAAGATTTGCTGGTTAGTAAGATTTATAGGTTTTAACCTCTTGACGTTCACCTGGTTGAAGTGGGGAATTTTTATTTTGGAGCTTTGTTTACTTGCAGATGTCATTGTCCACAGGCTGCTTGCTGCATCTTTAGGGATATACAAACTTCCAACAATATTCAGGGACAGACCCCAGCTGACTAGTGTTGCTGATAGTAAGCCACACACTACTTACCTATTAACTTTTGCTCCTAAAACTACGTAAATGCTCTATAAGTAGATATGGTTACCATGTATTTTATTGTTGAGAGTCAGTTTTGCAACTGAGCAAATTGACAGTAAATACAATCTCAGTTCTATCGTAGTATCTTTTGAAACTTCTGATTTCACTGACCTTCACAACATGGTTTAAGCATCTCGTATATGGAATTCACTTTCCAATTATTTGGGTTAACCAATGATGCTTTTGGTTATTGCATGCAAGTGATTTATAATGTAAATGACTGTTAATGGAGGTTTATATTTACATACATTAACGTTCATTAGAGAGTTGAATGTGGAGATTTTAAATTTACATTGATTAACCTCCTATTCCTGTTAGAACTCCCAAACAAAGTAAGGTTAATTAGCTCTCATTTACATTCTTTTCGATATGCTTCCTTACTCCATTAACTTTCCATTCAATCCTCTTGGAGCTGCTTTCTTGGTTGGGCACTACTAAAGTAACTTGTTGAAAATCTCTTCCAGACTTAAATTACCGGCATAGAAATGCTCAGATGGCAAGTCGAGGCTCTGTGGAGCTCCATACTCTTATATACTTTAGAAACAGGTAAGTTGTCTTATAATCTTTCATTTTCATACAGACAACACAATTTTGATAATGTGATCTATTTTTTCTCCTTTTCTATAGACCAACAGACACAGAGGCCAGAATAGTGAAGATACGATCCAATGGCTTTATTGTATTTGTGCCCAAGTAAGTTGTCATTTTCTCCTTTTGAGACTTTTTACGAATGATTTAGCCTCTCCTCCCACTTCTATGTTCCTTTTCAATTAACCCCTGCCTGGTGCTCCTAAGATGCTTTATATGTTCCTCATGACACCCTAATGCAGTGTAAGGAGTACAAATCTTATATAGCTGCCAAAGATTTGTTTTCTTGTGAGTTTTAGTTTGGGAAAATTTTTGGGTCAGGGTTTACTCCTCACTGGATTAGATGCTTTAATGGGAAAGTGGTAAAGACCAACAAGACATACAAAAAATAGACATGCCAACCTCTATCTCTTTCTGTTTTCAGCAAATTGATAATCGAAGTGAACTATAAAATTTGGATCAGCATCCAAGTTGTTTTCGTAAGTTCAGTAAATAAACGCTATTTGACCAGAAATATTAACATAAATCTAAATTCTTTAAATCTTCAACCTGTTCTTTATTTTCCTTAAAATTCTTTTACGACTTCACGATGCCATCTTAACCCTCAGAAAAATGTGGAGGATGTTTATACACATTATACAGTGGGATTAACAATCACTTTCCACAGGTTTGGCATAGAAGGGCCAGTCTACTTGACACCTAGGAGTGAGAAAGGAGGTGGAGAATGGTTTGTGGATGAGCAGCAACAGAAAATCAAGAAGATGGATGGTAGTGTTTCTTATGGTATTTTGCAGTCAGTCAAAATTCACTTGGAGGTTGTGGAGCCTCAGCCCAACCGCCCAAAACTCCAACTTACACTTGCCTAAATTGCCCATCTTAGCTCTAGAGTTGTTCCCTGATTTTGAAACGGAGAAGCCATTATTACACTGCCATGCCATTTACTTTGAACTGCTGAGGATGGGATACGATATGGTTTGACTATATACAAAATTTTGTAACATAATATATATTTAAGTGAGGATATATATTTTTTTTTATTCTTGTATTTTCTGAGTGAATATTGTAATATTTTTTTCCGCTTAATTTAAAAGCTTATATTTGATATTTAATAAGAATTCGATTTCTACTCTTCAAGTTCTTTAGAATTGTATGTTTAGAGAATTGTTTTGTTGTTCTGTCTCTAAACAAACATTTTAAGCTAAGCAAATATTTGAATGTGTCTCAGATGACATTTCCATAGGCTGCAAGTATGGATTCATGTGTAAGCCATGCACAAAATATAATGTTCAATCCAAAAATTTCTAAAAAGATTAAAACAATAAAGAAAATAATGAAAATGAATAAGTTCATGTTTTTTCCCTTTTCGATTTTACACGACTTCCTTTTCAAAGAACGTGACTCTGCTTTTCAAACAAAACTGTAAACGTATCTCACAGTCGATATCAAATAACAATTTTGTGATCTTCTGTGTATGGCTTAATTGAGAAGCCATGCACAAAAAATTCAATCTAAAAACTCCGAGAAAAAAAAAATGAAGAAAACAATGACAATGACTGATAATCATCACATCCAAGTCTTTTTTTTTTTTTGGGTAGATTACAAACAATCACTACAAATCAAGAAATGCATAAAAACTAAGAAAAAAAAATGAAAAATCCCAATTACTGGAATTTTTTAGGCTATTTCTTCCTTATAATGATTCTCCTATATGCTGATATAATAGTAAACAAAATGGCTTTGCTCAGGACAAGATCCACATGAAGACTGTTGACCAGACAGTAAGTGCTAGTGCTGCACCTAAGTATGTCCATAGGAATAGAACTGAACACTCTTCTTGACCCACATTAAACAGCTGGGTCATAGTACCTGCATTTCATTTTAAAAAATACCCTTTAACATTTCAAAAAATTTATGTATATACTAACATGTAGCTATGATTGATATTTTTATAATTCCTTACCAATATTCATAGCAGGTGGCAATGTATATTGAATCATTAGAACATACTGATATAATGGTTCTGATGGAAGGAATCCAAATTTAGCTGCTCCTTTAACAAGCCACAGACCGATTGCAGGAAGCATCACATATCGAACGAAAAGAACAGCAACTATGATCCATGGCTTCAGTCTCGATGATCGTAAGCCTTTTCGATTTATAAAAAACATAGTTAGATTTGGTTTTCTTGCTATGATTTTAAAATAAGTTCTTTTTTTGTTACCTTGAATAAGGTTGCCTCCAAGTATAAGTGTTATACAAGGTATTGTTCCTTCTCTACAGTAAAGGTTGTTCCCTTTTTTTTCAGATAGCATAAACTAAAATGATCGAATTGAATCGAGAAATTATATTAAAGATGATAATGCATACCCAAGTAATGTGATGGAGTCTTGAATCACATGAAGAGGAGCATTATCACCAACTATTAGTTTTCTGAGGAATGTAATTGCTCCGAAGATAAATCCCAAAATCTGATAAGAAAACAGTTAAAGCTATATCTATATAGCTATATAGATAATTGGCAATCAATAAATGTACATAAAATGTTGAGGAAACTCACTGCAGCGAGCGTGGGCGGTGCCAAAAGCTCCTCCAAAATCTTGTGAAGAGATCCTAGCAATTTATTCAAAAATGGCACCCCTTTTCCATGTTCTTGGGGAACGACCTGAAAAGGTTCAACATATACAATTTTTTTCACTGTTAGTCTTCGCAAATCATAGGTTATGCCATTCTGAATCATAGCCATTGCACGGTCATGATCTTTGTTTAAGACACAGTAAGTATGCAGAATCCAGATAATACTTACAGTCGTTGTTTCTGTATCATCAACAGATTTTGCAGCATGCTCTTTGTCCTCTTGTTTGAGAAGATGAGTTTCTTGACTAGCTTCTAAATCGCAGTTAGGTGCTTTTGTAATCTCCTCAGCTGCTTCAATCACTTTCAATTTCGCAGCAGAAGATCGTATCAGACTGTAAGTATAAGTCCAGATGAAGAAACCACCAAGCTGCACATAGCGCAAGCCAAAATCAAAAACACAAATTATGATGATATTTTTACATTGCACAGTTTACACTTTCTTTGCATTACCGCCATAGAGAAAGATGCATATGAGAGTCCAACGGATCTGCAAGTGGCACGATCAAATGGACTTCCATCCTCATTACAGATTGCAGGGATAACTATCAGAAGTAGATTTCCCAAATTTCCTGATTTAAAGAACTTCATAAATTTACAAGCATTTATGCAAGAAAAATCCTGAAATCAAATTAATTTTACTAACAATTTACCTGATGAACATGTAGCAATAACAAGTCCTTCAAGATGAGGCTGTGGTTTCAGTAATTTAACTACAATCCATCCAAGAATCCCTCCAATCAAGAAGGTGAGTCCAATATTAACAGGCATAAACCACCTAATGAGCAAACCAAGATTAACTCTATATATCAAAATTCTGAGCTTAATAGAGAGTTAGCACTAAAATTAACCATGGTTAACTTTCTGCATTGCAGGTACCAAAAATTTAAAAGAAAAAGAAAATGAAGATTCAATTGGATATATAGAAGAAAACAAGAGGAGCAACCTCATTCCAGTGCTTAAGATATAGCTTACCATGAAATGATGTCTTGGAAAGTCACAGTTTTAGCCAGACTAGCAAACATGAGAGAGGGTGTAAAGACTATGAAAACAATCTGCATTACCAAAAAGAATTCTCATATTGGAAGAGGAAAAGGAAAAAAAGAAAACGAAGATTCACATAAGACTTAAAATGGTACCTTGTTCAATGATTTTCGAGCATCAGCAGTAAGAATATTGCAGTAACTAGTAGCCATAAAAGCTCCCAATATACTAATAAGTAACACTTGTAGAATCGGCATAGAAGCCACTTCAAAGAGTGTCCAGAAACCCATATTGTCTTTTTATTTTTTTTCTTTGAAACTCTGTTTCAGAAATTGATATTGTTTTCCTGCTCTGATTTTCTTGGTTTGTAGCTAAACTCCTTAAATTTTCTCACTTGAACTCTTACAATGTGTACTTGTAATGTCTTCAACATGGGAAAGAGCATCAGAGAGAAAGAGACAGGACAAAAGAGAAGCACAGTTAGGACAGCAAAATTAGATAAACGAAAATTTTATTTCCATTATGGACTTATCAGTATCATAAAAGAAGGAAGTGTACTGTTCTGCAAAAACTAGCCTTCTTTCAAAAATGAAAATTTTTGTATATATATATGCACTTAATGTTGAACTTTGAATGACATGTCGATGTAAAAACTCAAAAGAAAAACCATGAAACTGGGGGAGGAAAGAACCATGAAGCTAACCAGAAGTTGGCAGCATTTGAGTGTACAGAGCTGAGAGTTGTAAAGTGCCAAAAGATGATATTTTAATTGTAAAGTGTACGGTTCTGTTCTAACTCTAACTAGTAGTAACTTATTTAATTCCTATTTAGAAATTAGTATTTTTATTTTCCACTTGGAAAATTATTAATTCTTTAATTTTAATCAACACCTAATAATTTATATAAGTCCCAATTAGTTATTGGAAATATTTTACTTTGCCTGGGTGCATAGCTCTATTAATAGACCAAATTAATAAAAATAAAATTTCTTAATTTTGATTATACACTGAAAAAAATATTTTTTAAAAAATTATTACTTGAACCAGATTTAGACAAATAATTTTTTTAATTATTAATTCAAAAAGTTATAAATATAAAAAAAATTGTGAAAATAATTACTAATAAAAGTATTATTTTTAATTAATATTTTTATACTATAGAAATTTAATCAATATTTTATATAATATATTAAAATGTAAAATAATATATTAACCTCAAAAGATGTTAAAAATATATATAATAGATAAAGATATGTAAAAATAATAATACTCTTAGAATTTTATATTCTAATAAAAAGACCATTACTAAAATTTTAAAACAATTATAGTAAATAGTTAATTTAAATAAAGTCCTGATTTGGAAAAAAGAAACTGAATTCAAACCATTAGAAAATAATAAAAAGAAAGAGAATAATTTGCCATACAACTATGCCTCTACTTATGCATTAAATTAATAAAAAAAAATTAATTTTTTTAAAATGAAAATATTGCTAACCAGTTACTAAAAATAGTTTAAATAATAATAATTCTTTTTTATAAAAAAAAAATCTCTATATTCATTGATTTGGTCCAAGGACCATAAACCAGAGTTAGGCAAATATAGATCGGGATCTAACTGAGTCAGACCAAATCAAACTGGTTTGATTTGAATTATTTCGAATTGAATCAGTAAACATCATGGTGAGCTATGCAAAAATCCAAAAGCGTTCGCCCCTAATCATGGATACCTTAAAAAGGAGTGGTGAATACTATTTTTCTTTTTCTAGCAATATAGTAAATGTTTTTCTTTTCTTTCTTTTCTTTGCTGTTCAACCTTTCAATGGAAATCACCATTAGCTTCGTTGAATGTTATAATAAAATAATATGAAAGGGTTTATAATGAAGAAAAAGCCAAAACCATCATTACAACTGGTGGATTTTTCCAGAGGGAAAGGAAAGTTAGGTCCTATCATTAAATTTGGATTCCATTAATTAAGATAATAACAACAAATTCTTTTAAGATAAAAAAGAAATTATAATAAAAATCGATGAGCTTGTTGGTTGAGGAGGATGAAAATACAAATTTAATTTTCAAAAAGAAAATAAAAGCTCATCAACACCCATTGTAATTAATGAAACAGTACTGTTCTGTTCTGTTCTGTTTCTTTATATATTTAATACTATTTAATTTCAACTTGCTCAAATCTCGAATATTCAAAAGAAAATCTCATTACTGTTGAGATAAATATTAAATTTGATACAGAAAATCAAGAAAAGCTTGCTTTTAATACATGAAAATTATATTATATAAAACAAGAAGAAAAGAGAGAGATATGCAGAGGGAAAAATAGGTAGCAGAAGGGATTGGATGAACAAACCTGGAAAGAAAGGCAGCTGCCGGTGAGCTGACAAAAGCGAGTCAAGAGGGAGAGAAATTGTGCAGACTTAGACAACAGAGAGAAATGGTAGAAGAAGAAGATGATGATGATGACAATGGCGTTAGAATCGCGCCTATCTTTAACCTTTAGAGTTCATATATATAGGGAGAGAGAAAACGAAGTTGAATGCTCCGCAAACATTCGTGGGAGGATTAGGATTAAATACCAACTGGAACTTGCTTGGATGGAGATCTAAAATTTATCTCAGAACATTCCAAATTATTTAAAAAAAAAAAAAACTTTATAAAGAATGTTTTTAAAATTATTTATCACATGAAATATATTATATATAAATCAACTAACATAGCAAAATGATGTAAATCAACAGCATAGGCCAATTTAGAAGCAGCCATGCCAACTATAAGGCACATGCCCCCATTTGATTGCTCCCAATCAACCTCCACTAGTCAATACTCAAAATGAAAGCTTCAATATTCAAAACACCTAATGATTTAGAATTTTTAATTTTTAATTTTTAATTTTTTTGAAAAATTGCCCCTCACTTAATGATTTTTCTCATTCAGTAATAATAATAATAATAATATTATTATTATTTAGGCTCATGCAAGTAGGGCGTTAAGATTGACGTGTCAATTCTGTTCTCCTAATTATTAATTAATTAAATTAACAGCCGTCTCTGTTGAGATTGATTGTTGCTGAGTTCTGTTTTTTGTGCTGTTTTATTAATTAGGAAAAATAAAAAAACTTGGTACGATGGCCAACTTAGAATTTGCTTTTTCTACCATTTTTATCCTTTTTCATTGGAAATCCAATCTCCCAAAATTGATTTCCCAAGTGTTTTTTTAAAAATAAAATTGAATTAATATTCTCTAAATAATTTTTAATATGTAAATAAATATTTATCACGAACATATTCTGACTTTTTCTGTAACTTTGTTTGGAATAAAATGAAAAGAAAAGCGGTGGAGAAATTGCAAAGTACAATAATTTTGGAAGAGAGCCAAATGTGTCTTAATTATTTGATTTTTGCATGTCTGGAAATAAATACATATCCATCCAAAGACACGTCAAATTCAAGTTTGCTTTTACAAACTCCCAAAGAGTCGGGTCCCACTAAACCACCGCGTTAGGAGATATATATATATATACAAATACTTCCAAATCTTACATGACATTGATAATTAAACGTAAACACAAATAATAAATTAAATTTAGTGTAGATGAGATGAATCCATTCTTTTTTAATTAAAGGTTTCGAGTTTAAACCGGTCAGCTAAAGCTATCAACTAGTTATCTGGAAGTCGATAATGAGCGTTAGAGCAACATAATATCAATATATAATTATATGAATTTGAATATAAGAATAATTTAAGCATCATTGAGGAGCACATAGCACAAGATCGCACATAAGGATAGAATAGTAATTTTTATTTATTTATATCAAATATTATATCGAGACAATCAAGATCATAATAAGGTAATCAATAACATCTCTCATAGACATAGAGACACTTATAAGAGGTCGGGACAACGACTTTAACGTCCAAGTGTCTTTAATCACTTGTCTATGAAATAAATAAAATAAATATTTATGATATACTTGTCTTATATTATTTATTAATGAATTGTAACTTTTTCTTATAATAATAATAATAATGTGTCCAAAGGTTTTTTTAGGTAGATTTATGTAATATCCTAAATTTTTATTTTGAAATATTTTTATTTCAATTTAAATCGTAAATTATTAATTAGTGATAATACGCCACTTGAGACCAAAAACCAATTTCATTTATAAAAAAAAAAGTTATAAAACAATTAATTTTGCCGAGCAAACCTCAAATCCGCAAAAATTCGGGATCGAAAAAAATTCAAATTTAAGGCCCTCACTCTTCACAACCAGACCATGTTTAACACGTTGTGCAACAGTCGATTCAAATTCAACATCAAAAGCTTATCTTGTCATCAAATTTAATTGGTTATGAATCCTCCGATGGGAGCTATCTAGCTGATGCCTATACCTTGTCACCTTCTCCAAACTAAATTGTGGGGGGGGGAGAAGAAGAAAAAATAGAAACGTATATGTAAAACTAAACAACATTTGCAAGAAAATATAATTCTTCAAATGCTCAGCACTTCCTAAGACCTTAAACATGATTTTGACTTGAAACTATCATATTCAAACTTTTATAGTTAGAGAATGAATGAGAGACTACACCTTCTTGGAGAGAAGTTCCAATCTCATCTTGCAAAAAATTATAGTTTACGGGAGGGAGTGGATATAAATGTTTTGTTGCTACTTAGCTATTATAATATAGTGGTTTAAATTAAAAATGACATTGTCACTTTAATTAGCTGAATTTAAATAAAAAAAGAAAAAATAATAATGGGGATATGTGTGAAACGTTAAACATTCGATAAAATATTTTTTAAATTTCTAAAAACTATTATAAATATGAGAAAAAATTATAGTACTATTCATATAGTTTACGAAATATAACTGGCATGTCCATCTCGTCCAATTTTTACATTTTTTCCATTAAATACCTTGAAAATGTCAAACATACCCCTTTTCTTGTTAAAAACACAGAACTGACTAGTTATATTTTTCAAACTATTAGGAATTAGACTATATTTTTTCTTTATAATATTTTAATATATCTCTTTTGACTTCTGTATTTTCTTTGTTGACTTCACAAAAAAGATGCAAAGAAATTAGACAAAAGAACCTAATAATACAATGAAAGCAAAATATAAACTTGATGATGAAATAGTATGTGTAAACTAATAATAATACCCTATGTTGCACTAAGAAACATACAGAGAAACTGCGTTTAAAATATAATTTTACATGAGAAAACAGTATTTTATACAACACGCAGAAACATCAATGGCTAGAAGTTTTCATGCATCATAGATAATACCGAAATTAGCTGGGCCTAATTCGGTGCAGGCTGGGCTTATGTCAAAAAAATAAACCTTAGACATGACTTTTGGCCTCACCCGCAAGTTGATCACAAAAGCAGTAGTGTAATACAACAGTATCATTAACATTTTCTGATCAATAACCTTCAACCAAAACCAAGAACACAGGAAAAACAGAAAAGGCTTGAGAGAATAAAATTCTTGAGACATTATATTCTAGTGCTGATCACAAGTAAAAACCTTTTTTTTTTTTTTTCAATTTTTCAGTTTGTTTTTGAAATCTCAAGAAATATGTTTCTTATGCAGAAGCTTGGATCTCATCAGAATTCACTGCAATTCCATTTGGGGTATCCTCTGCATGCAACTGAGCAGAAACCTCATCTATTGCAGAATTCAACTGTGCAATCTTCTCGGCCAGTACTTTGCGAGTCTTCTGTTGTCATAATATCATAACCGAATAAGTTTTCAAATAAAAACTCTGCCGTGAACCATAAAGGCAAGATGACATGTTTTTCTTTTGGTTTGTTTTATAAAGGGTGTAACTAATCAAAGACCAAAAACTACGACGTCTGCAGCTAAACACCTCGTCTATTTATATGAAAATGGAGGGCCAAAATCCATGTCCCTGTGCATTCACTAGAAGTGATGTATGCCTGAGCATACTCATTTTGTAAATCCAACCTCAGTCAGTGTTATAACTCCCCATTATAAACCTAAACTATATTTCAATAAACTTAGCCTTCTTGCATGCAATGATTAATGATAATGAACACAATTTTATTGTATGATAAATTGTGAAACAAGTTCTGACCTCCAATGCCTTTTCCTCGTCATATATGAACTTTGGTAGTTTCCTCATCAAATCTTTTCTGTCAGTTCCAGCTAGTGCCTTGCTGATCTGCATATGTGCATATCAATCAGATGATTCAGATCGATATAACTGGGTGAACTCAATTTTAATGCATGTGGCAACCTCTTGCACAGACTGAAACAGATCCATGCAAAATTACTGATGCATAGAAAATTGATTTTAGTTAACTGGATAGCGAAATAACCTGAATAAAAAATTTTATCATAGTGACTGAAAGATCAGATGTTGATAACCTAAGTTAAAACCAAGGCAATGAATTGTACAAACAACACAAAGACTGTGAGAATGTCTTCAAAAGAACAGACACCATTAAGTTTGACGGATAATATAGTAAAACAGAGGCCTTAATGCATAAAAAATTTGTTTAATGCATAATCCACTAAAAAAAGATGATGAAGTAGTACCTGTGGAGCATAGACACAGCCTAATGCGCCAACAACTATTCCTCCCAATACAAAACCACCAATGAAGATACCTGCACTATTTGACCCACTCCGATCTCCGCTGTACTTGCATTAGGAAGGAAAAAAGAAAAAAAGGAATGTTGTTGAGATAAAAGACACTGATTTCCAATTGACATAAGAAGAAAGATAATAATTCAATATAACACCGACGACAGCTGAATAATGAAACTGAAACAGAGTTAATTAAGAATGCAAGGGAAATGGTGGAAAACTGGAAATTGGCAAAAAAAAAAAAAAAAATGCATAATGAGAAAGAATGCAAACCATTGCTTCCTTTAACCACTTCAAAAGGAAAAAAGTAATCCCAAAACAAAAAAGCTCTAATTGGGGAAATAAAAAAGAAAAGAGAATATAGAAACGTGATTTTCATCAATGCTATGGCTTTCACGCTTTATCTCCATATTGATGGTGCCAACAAATACAGTATCTGAATACCTAAAAAGTGAACAACTACTACGCAGGTACTGCTACTACTTTTTCACAACAATATGACGGTGGAACAACTTATATGTCACCCAAGACAATGAGATTTCACCTTGCTTGAAGAATAAATGGCCTTCTATATGCAACAAGTCTTCCTTTTTTAGAGGGATTACAATGGCCAACAGGTAAAAGACTCTGGTTACTTGAATTCAAGGAACCTGACAATCATCAAACACAGTAATGAAATTACAAATTGCAAACACTAGAAGCATTCACAAGCATACTGCAAAACATAAATGGCTGTGTTATTTTGGCATTGCAGTTGAAACTAATTTTTTCAAAAAACCTCTGATTTGAAGTTTTTTACAGCAAACATGCACAATCTAACTTCAAACCTTGTTTTAGTTATGTTTTTCAACATATTCAAAGTTTTGTTCTTCTCAACAACAAATTAAACAGAAATGCGAAACAGAACTCCAACAGTATGAAGTTTTAAGTATAAGGCTGTAAATATAACTACAAATATGCAAATGCAAATTCGAAAGTCATTGGCACATAACAAATAATTAGTAGCAAGCCAGAAGGCAAATTGCATAATTGATAACAGTAAATTTCAAATAAGAGCACAAAAACACATAATGGCAGATCTCTAACTATGAAGTATCTCTTTGATAACTAAAACTATTTCCAAGATTTCAGTCTACCATTGGCCGCCAGCATAATTGAAGATTCTTGGGGTTCCACTTTCTAGTTTAGAAATCAGAAGTGAGTTCCCTAGAACAATAACTGGATGCCAAGTACGCAAATTTAAAAAATCTTTATAGAAATCAAGAACTCAAATGTTAAAGAAATAAGAGAAACTGATTACGCGATTTGGGTTTTCATTTCTTACATTTTTTTATGATAATCAAACGAGGTAAGCTTGAATTAACAATGAAACAACAAGTGAAGACGACCCAATTACAAAAATATACATATATACACACACACAAATTAGGGAGACTTGAGGCAAACAAGAAATGATCTTTACCTGATGACAAGAAGTGGGTTTGAGGAGTGAATGAAACGAAGGACCTTGAAAGAGCAGTCATGGTTGGTTTCGACTGTTTCTTGATTTTTGTGTGTCCGTGTTAAAGCTTTCGTCTTCGATAAAACCAAGAGCTGACTATGGCTAGGCCGTTGGCCCAATTTTCAATGTTATAAAGTCCACTTAAAAGCCCTCCGTCAAATTGGCCCAAATGTCAACTTCAGCCATAGGACAGAAAAATTCTTGAATTTTTAATGATGAAATCAACAATATAAACTCCCAATTCCAAATGCATTTAGTTTGATTTTGATATAAAATTTCAACTATAAGTTCTTAAAATTTGTGTTTTAATTTCTTGGGAGCAAGAGATTCACATGAGTTATGATTGTAATCCAATCATGATAGATGAGAGTGTGAATATCCATTTGGCAAGAAATTCACGTTACTGAATTTGAAGAGACTAAGAAATTTCAAATTTATATCCATTTGATTGTAAAAACTTCCGCTAATTTAGTGTGTTAAGTGCCACTCAAATCGATGTATCTTACATATATATAGTATGCTTACATCTTTGTCAGAAAATGTATGAACCATTTGGATATGAAATTAGGTAAAAGTGTCGGTGTAAAACTTTGATATGTAGAGAGTTGCATGAGCTTATGTTTGTTGATTCAATTAATTGAATTTTGATAATGTCACGTGCATGGAGACAATGAATTTATTATTCCTTAGAATCATATACATGAAACAATCTATTTTTTCAAATTTTGACAAATATATTATGAAAATGAGACAATAAAATTTTCTCATATATAATACTCCAATTGTCACCAAACTGTTGACTTCTGTTTTGTTGACTTTTGTTTTGTTGGCTGTGACTAACATAATTAATCATTGTACTATGGTTGTCTAAATTTCACCAAACTGACCATTAAAGAACTTAACTTATAAGCATGGATTTTCTTTTCTTTTATGGTTAGGTTAGGGCATGGAGGAGGACTGGTTCAGAACATCACTCCATTGATATATGCTTCAGAGTACTATTATTTTAACACAAAGAAATAGACCAATTCAGAGTAATAATTAGAAAAAAAAAATTGCCAAAATTATGTAGGTGGAAAGGAGATTCTATTTTGTATTCCCATTTACAAGTTATATTCCCATTTACAATTTCACATCATGTGTGTATATTTGTTACAAATTCAATTCATTCTCTAATAGGTGGGTGCAAAACATTTGAACGAACCGAACCGATTCATTTTTATTCAGTTTGATCAATCTGCTCCATCGGTGTATATGAGTCAATTCGGCTCATGAGCTGTTTGAGCTCGGCTCCGAAAAGCGTTTGAAAAGGTTCGGCTTGAATCGAGTTCAAGCTCGATCTCGAGCCAAATCCGAGCTTAATGATGTTTAACTCGAAAGCTCATTGAACCTTATCAAGTTTTTATACATATATATATTATTATTATTTTAGGTTACTTGAGCCGAGCTTGAGTTTAAAATTTTTCAAATTAAACTCAAGCCTGAAGTCAAGTTTGAACTGAGCTCAAGTCAAAGTCGAGCCGAGCTTGAATTTGAGCTTTCATCGAGCCAAGTTCGAGTCTAAATTTTTAAGCTTGTTGAGTTTCAAGCCAAGCTTCAAGTCTGACGGGTTTGAGTTCGGCTTGGCTCATTTACATCCATAGTCTGCTCAAAGGAGATTCGATTTGGTTAAGTTAGTCGATTGCATCGAAATTATTAATGATTTGACTCGATTTTACAAAAAAAAACTAATTGGTTTGGCTTAAAACCGAACCAATACGGTTAAAATGATCAAAACCGGTTGAATTGACTTATTCAATTTGAGTTGATTCAATTTAGATGTCATTTTAATTGGTTTGATTCCAATCAACAAAATTCGATTTTATATTTTCAACTTTGGTTCAATTTGATTTGAATTGAACCAACCGTTTACGCCCGTATTTATATGCACTTCAAATCATGTTTACAATAAATTTATAACATATTATTCCCTTCTTAAAAAAAAAAAAAAATTATAGAATGTCGTTTTAAATTATTTGCATAGTTTTAGTACGTTGAAGAAAAACGAAAATTCTTTAGGCGAAAATCTGACGACCGACATCCTGTGCCTGATCCAATGAATTGATTTATTTAATTATTTTTTAAAGAAAATCACTTAATAATTTAGTCCATCACCTGACCTATGGATGAGAAGTAATAAATCACTTGTCTCATTTTCAATTTCACAATCGATAAAAAATAATAATTTGGTCTATAAAAAATTTTACGTCCTTTAAAAAATTTATTAAATTTATTTAAATTATAATAAATTAATTAATATTTCACTTTTGCTAAAATTATTTTTAATATATATATTCAACATTTTTAATTAATTAAAAAAAATACATCATCTGAATTTAAGAAAGATTGTCCCAAAATCCAATACTACCTTAAAAAAAAAAAACAAAAAAACAAAAAGTAGCTATCACTGTTAGAGTAATAAGAAGGCAGTGAGCATCGTAGCTTCTAACCTGTTCGTTTAGTTTTCGTTTACGACAAAAGACACAGCTTTTTCTGATTATGGGATCCACAACCACCTTTCTTCCTCAATCAATGCCTCCATCAGATATTACCCTCTGTAGCTGGCCTTCTTATTCTTACCATTTCGTTTCACCCTTATATAGTAGTATAGTTTTATATACCCTGTCC
Source organism: Jatropha podagrica (assembly GCA_947857235.1). Classification (NCBI taxonomy): domain Eukaryota; kingdom Viridiplantae; phylum Streptophyta; class Magnoliopsida; order Malpighiales; family Euphorbiaceae; genus Jatropha; species Jatropha podagrica. Next base: position 103,308 of record CANUEP010099253.1, read on the forward strand.
TAAAGGAGAGACCCTTTTCCTTTGACTCCATTTTATCTCTCACCAAATCTGAAACAGCCATAGTTCATATTGAAAGAAATCAAGAATACGCGTGTAACTTGTCTGTGTATAAAGAAAGAAAGAGAGATTACAATTTATTAATCCTTCTTTATAGCTGAAACCGTGTTTTTACTGTTAATTACTTAATTAAGTACTCAAGACTGAAACTTCTTCTTCATTAACCTACGAGACCCACCACTCGTACTCGTCTTGCTCTGCAGAAACTATATCTTTTACTTCTTTTATCTTTATTTATATATAAAGATTCTTTCTGTAACGATAGATAGTTATTACACTCTGTCTCAAACTCTGAATTAGTTTTCTCATCTTTCTTGGCATTTCTCAGCTTTCTTTTTTTGATTTTTTTGCTCCCTTGATTAAAATGAAGATAAATTTGCTATTTTCTTTGTATTTCTTGATGGTGGTGGTGTACGGCGGAGGTGTAGTGGTTATGGCTTCTAGTGATAGTAGTGCGACACAGAGGAAGCTTGATCAGACACCCACTTGGGCCGTTGCAGGTGTTTGTGCTGTTATGATCATCATTTCTATTTTATTGGAAAAGGGTCTTCACAAGTTTGGAACGGTATGTCTATTTGCCTGTCAATTGATTTGCGACTTCTTTGAATATTTTTCACCGTTTTCCAGACATGGGTTTTCGTTTTTGCTTCTTATACCAATAAATTGTTTATGTTTTTTCATTAATTCTTATTGTTGGGTGGTTTTTAACTATTACTGCATTTTGCTCTTCTTTTATTCAGCAGACAAGAATTAAAGACATACTTAATTCAGAGAATGGAAAATGCTTTCTGTTTCTTTCTCTCTGTCTCCTTCAATTTTGGATATTTCAATTTGCCAATTGAGAGATTGATATTTTTTTTTTAATTATTATTACTTTCTCCGCTGCTTTAGCCCTTATACTGTAGCTCTCAAAGTGAAATTAACATTTGGTGCCAAATTACTTGTAAGGCTTATTCTTTTCCAATTTTATCTTAAATGTAAGTAAAGCCACGTTGCTGATATCTGCTTAATTTTGTTTGAAGAATAGTTAATTGGACCTGTGATCTTGCTATGATGGATTTTCCTAATTGTATTTGTTCTAAACTATGAACTTTTTAATTCAGTGGTTGACAGAAAGGCATAAGAGAGCTCTATTCGAAGCCTTGGAGAAGATCAAATCTGGTAAGTAAGATAAGAAAAATGTTTATGCTAATTAGTCAACAGATCATTGGTTGAACGAAGCAAAGCCAATCTGTTTTAGTGATTATAATTAGCATATGGACCAGCAACATAGAAATAAAGAAGAGGCAGGCATTGTCATTGAAATGAAATGTTCTTGATACTCATATTTGTGATTTTTGAAACACTACTATTTAAAAGGTTTCTAATTTGACTCTGAAATGATGAATGCAGAGCTGATAGTTTTAGGATTCATTTCACTGCTCCTTACTTTTGGGCAGACATACATTACAAAAATATGTATTCCCCAAAAGGTTGCAGACACTATGTTGCCATGTCGGGCGGATGGTGTAAATGATGAAACTGAAGAAGGGCATCGTCGGCGGCTATTGTGGTTTGAACATAGGATTTTGGCAGGTAGTGAAAGCACTACTAAATGCAAAACGGTGAGTGTATATGTTGCCAATTGGCTTTTTTCTTTTTCTATTGGTACTTGATAAAGCAATCAAGAATAAAGCAGCTAAGTGAAAACTATTAGTGATAGCTTTCAAGGAATATTTTACTACCAGCAAATTAAAGAAGCCTTTTCTGAATATTTCTTTTGGTTAGTGGAATGTATGAGTGGGTGCCAGATAAGTGATAACTAAATTAATATGAATGTTGATTCCTTAGTATGATTTTTCATATATGGACTAACAAATTCAACAAGGCATGCTATAATTGGTAGACCATTGAAGCACACAAAATCTAACGTAATTGTTCTCATTAAACCATAAGGGGTGAACTGGACTAATTGTTTTATGGAGAAAATTATATACCTACATGCAGTGAAGTTCATTTAGGATGCTGAATTAAGATTTCCAGTCAAGAAAAATTCAACCTTTGATAGATATTTCTGTTAATTATGAAATCATTAATTTGTGCTTAAGACCACCCTGTGTTAAACAATTTCATTTACATCTATCTTGGTTTTGCTTCTAATGTCTTACATTCCAAATTTAAAATTATTTGACACTGTCTTATAGCTTTTCTTTTCAATCTGAGTTGGTCTCAAATATAGTTTTATCGGGCATTTCATAAAGGCACAAGCCTTCTTATATGTCAATTGATACTTACTGCCTTCAAAATTGTAGATCGCATTTTTGTCAAATGCATTGCATTCAGACCCAGAGAAAGGTCGTTCATTTAGTTTTATTTTACAGGGCTATGAACCACTTATATCAGTTAATGGATTGCATCAATTACACATCCTCCTGTTCTTCTTAGCAGTCTTTCATGTGGTATATAGTTTAACGACCATGATGCTTGGAAGACTAAAGGTATGGAGATGTTTTTTTTATTGTACTTTTCTAACAAATCTCATTTATTTAGAATATGGGCAGCAATAGGTATTTTCATTGCTAGAAAGGAAAACCTTTAGAGTAAGGCTTAGTGTAGAGATTTGACTAGAGACAGTCATTTTGGGTTTATATCAAAATAGGCAAGCTTGTTGGTAATTCTATATCCTGCTAATTAATTATAATGAACCAAGTTAATTTTATATCCAAAGGCTCATAATAAAAACCAAGGAAATGACACTTGATGATATTTAGTTACTTAACAAAGTTGCTTTCTACAGATTCGTGGTTGGAAGGTATGGGAGCAGGAGACTTTATCCCATGATTATGAGTTTTCAAATGGTATAATACTGTCACCCTCTGTGTTGTAGCCTGAAACTTTCGGCCTTTTACTCTTAATAAATGGGTCTACATTTCATCTCTGATGCTAAAATTTGATAAACTTTTATGTGCAGATCCTTCAAGGATCAGACTTACTCATGAGACATCTTTTGTGAGAGCACATACTAGTTTCTGGACTAGAATTCCTTTCTTCTTTTATATTGTAAGATATATTTCACTCAGCAACACAGTTTCATTTTCATTTTTTTATTCAGAAAATCAGTATAAAATATGTTTACGATGTGGCTTGAATATTGATTGGGATTTTCCAATTCTTATGTCTAAGTATCCATTTGTTTACATAAGATAAGGATACTTGACAGTTTTTGGAAAAGAAACTGAATGCATGGATAAATATCAAAATAGGGAATATTTTATATTTGTTGATATTATTTCAATCTATGGCATTGCAGGGTTGCTTCTTTCGACAATTTTTTAGGTCTGTTAGCAAGTCTGATTACATGACATTGCGCAATGGATTTATCACAGTGAGTTTTGAAACACATAATTTACATCTTCTGGTGTTGGATAGGCCACTCTTATTTTGACAGTGCTATATTTGTAGGTCCATTTATCTCCTGGAAGTAAATTTAACTTCCAAAAATACATCAAAAGATCATTAGAGGATGATTTCAAGATCGTCGTGGGAGTAAGGTAAGCATTAATTTTTATTCATCTGAGGTATCATCATGTTATGCTCATATTTGGTGCAGTTTGAACTTACATTAATAAAATTCTCAAATATGTTAGTCAACCTAACTAAATGAATGTTGTTGACAGTCCAATGTTATGGGCATCCTTTGTTATTTTCTTGCTCCTAAATGTTAAAGGTAATGTACCTCTTTCTCTCTCTTTCTTTCTCTTTTCTTTGAAGATTTTGGAACAGATATGCACTTACAAATTGAGGTTGCAAGATTATGAGAAGTCTGAATTTTTGTTGGTGATTCTTTTAGGATGGCAAGCGTTATTTTGGGCTTCTATAATCCCCATGATTGTAAGATATCTATTCTTGAAAACCATTGTCCTGATGAAAAAAAGAAAATCAATTTTCTAATGATTTATTAATTGGTTGCAGATAATCTTAGCTATTGGAACAGAGCTTCAGTCCATTCTGACAAAGATGGCCGTTGAAATTGCAGAAAGGCATGCTGTAGTGCAAGGGATGCCTCTTGTGCAAGGCTCAGACAAATATTTTTGGTTTGGCCGGCCTATGTTAGTTCTTCATCTTATCCATTTTGCCTTATTTCAGGTATTGGATCACCTTCTCTTTTACAGACATATTGAATATAACTTACCTGTGCAATGACATAAATCTGAAAATTAAAAACCATACATATACATTAGAAATGTGAATGCTTCTTGAAAAGCTCCATACTTCAAGACTTCTGAGAGTTTTATGATTTGATTTCCTGCCAAAATAATTTAATAATTTTCTCTTGACTTAACTTTCTTGTATATGCAGAATGCTTTTCAGATAACATACTTCCTGTGGATATGGGTAAAGGACTGTTCCCACCAATCTTTTTATTCGATGTATCTTTCGTCCAATCCATCCATGTTTTGCTCGTATTATGCTCACTAATAAATTTATTTGTATGCAGTATTCATTTGGGTTAAATTCTTGCTTCCATGCCAATTTCAAGCTTGCAATAGTAAAGGTTGCTTTGGGGTAAGCATTTTCCTCTAGGCATTTAATCTTTGTTTTAAATTGAGTTGCTGGATTGAATTTTTGCATCGGCCTTGCAGGGTCGGAGTCCTATTTCTATGCAGCTACATCACACTTCCATTATATGCCCTTGTAACTCAGGTACTCTAATCATGTACTTAGATTCCACAAAGGGCTAAATTCCGTTGCTAAACCAGGCTTTTACTGATAATTTTCAGTACTAGGCCAAGCTTACAAATTCTTGCATACAAAAGTTCATCCACAAACCTATTCATTATGTTGCATTCCTTTTCCTTTACTTTTTTTATTAATTGAAACCACCGTCGGTGAATACACTCAGATGGGTTCGCATATGAAGAAATCAATATTTGATGAACAAACAAGCAAGGCACTTAAGAAGTGGCATATGGCTGCAAAGAAGAAGCAAAGGAAAGGAGGGAAGTCTCCCACCAGAACTCTAGGTGGAAATTCAAGCCCAGGATCTACACTGCACTCTTCTGGACGGTCACTGCACCGATTCAAAACTACCGGGCATTCTGCTCGTTCATACGCCTATGAAGACCAGGAAATATCTGATATGGAAGCGGAGGCATTGTCATCGACACCATCAACAACCAACTTGGTTGCAAGAACTATTCAGAATGATCAAGCAACTGAACTAAGCGAACCTCATGATGATGACAAAGAAACAAGTAATGAAGATGACTTCTCTTTTGCCAAGCCTGTCTTGACCAAAAAGCCTTAATGATATAGTATAGTTAGTGGCTTTTCCTGGTGCAGTTGTGCTGTTCATGCCATTGCACCACCTTGTACATGAGGTTCTAAGAAAAGATTATAGCTCGAGTCATTTATTGCATAATTTTTTTTTAACATATATATATGCAGTTTATAAATGAGCAAAGGCATTATGTTTTGTTTCTCAAATTTTATTAGATAAAAATATTAAGTAAATATGCAATTTCTATTAATTTAAAATATTCAAGATTATTATTATCTTTTTTTGATAAAATTTGCGCTTTTTAATTACTTGATGCAAATTTGAGGTAGCATTTTGAAAAAAAAAAAAGAAGAAATTTTTAATAAATTGTATATAAACAAAATATTTTATATTTTCACTTTTATTAATTAAAATATTGTTAATAATATATTCAATAGGATCAATAATTAGATTGATAAATTAAACTTCATATGAAAATCCTTTTCATTTGATCTTTCTTGAAAATCAATTTTTCTTTCAACTTAGTAAATAGTTTAATAAGAAAGTATATTAATAATAGTGTTAGAAATTCTTTGCTAAAAAATTAATAATTATCTTTATGTAAATATGGTTACTGAGCATCATAATTATTAAAAACATTAATTCAATTATTAGTAAAGCATTATTTTAAAAAACTTGACGATAACCAATTTAGTTTCAACAGCTTAAATAAACTCAATCTGATGGGTTATCAATGCCTTATGAGCTCATTAAGAAATCTAACTCAACTTTAATATGTGATTTATATCTCGACAGAAGATAGAGAATCTCAACATCATTTAAGAGGAACAATATTATTTGTTTATCATTCATTTCTATATCGATCACAAAATCGGCAGAACAATAACCATGTCTATCAGCTATTGTGAAACTATAAAACATTTTATATATTAACATAACTTGAAACATATTGGGCAATAATCCATTTCATCAAATAATACTAAAACATTCGTTCATAGCCGCTCCTCATTGTACAGATAACAATTAGCCAACATGCTCATTTCTCATATAAATTACTTTCAATTTAACTTTTAAAAATTGTAAGGTTTTCCCTTTTGATCATAAATCACTTTATGAAGTTAAATGTGAAATCAAATGCATTTTGATTTTAAACAAAGTAAGAAATGATTATTGCACTAACCTGAATTGAAAGGCTCTCCTAGGCTTTCTCTTGTACTTATAAGTTTATCTTCCTTCCTTTCAAAATTCATGCTTTTTTTATAATTTCACACCAAGTACTATATGACCTTAATTTAGACATAAATCACTTTATTTTCAACGCTTAATCACATCTTAAAAACACAAAAATAACAAAAAAAAAAAAAAAAGGACTTAATAACATGTCGAAGGTATGCTAAACTCTATACAAATCAGTGGATTACAAGATTTCCATCATATAAGTAGTATGCATTTCTTTAGCTATATCTCTAGTTTTTCAAATCCATTCGTCCTAAAATTTTAACAGTATCTTCCTCACATCCGTTTTGCGCCTAAGGCTCAAGAAAGGCATGCCTTTCTATTTTTTGTTTTTCAGAACAAGTCACCGAAGGTTTTTTTGTATATAAATTTATCTACCCAACATCAGTTTACACAAAATAAATAAATAAATATGAAAGAAATGAAATGCAACTCAAAAACCAGATATGTGCTTTTGCGGTCCAAGCTCCACTCTTTCGTCTATAACTATCCTCTTGCAATCGAACTCTCCGCATAAAACTTGAAATGCGGAGTAATTCAATGGATCAGTCCATTAAAATACAAAGCTAGTGTTCTCTCGAAAAAAAATACAAAGCTAGTGGATCAGCATTCCACACTCAAACCCATGGATGGTGTTGAATCTTTGTACGTTTTTCTTGACTACTCTCTTGTTCGTTTAGATCTGAAAAATTACAATCACAATCCCTCTTCGGGTATACCTCCATTCCCACCATCGCCAACTGTTGTCGTAAAATATTCAGATGTTGGCTATCCTGTCGATTTTGCTACAATGGAGGTTGTCAAATTCGAATCTAAGATATATATACTACGCGGCGGCGGCGATGACTCAAAGAATGGTTGTCTCTTAGTATGCCAGAGACAAAGCGATGTATTCTCTGGCATTACTTCAATGAAGCTATGTCTACATTCAATTATTTTGATTAAGATGGACGATGGAAGAATGTGAGCACTAGGATGCGGGAACAATTTTTGCATTTCAAAATTAGGGTATGTTTTTGCCATATCAATTTTTAGTGTCAGCAAAATGCCTAATGCCAATGCAATCGAAGAGGAAGGAGCAGCAAATATGCCCGGAGATATCATCTTTGAGGATGAGGTAGAGGACAAGTTCCTGAAAGTGCAGGTTGACAAGCGATACATCTTCCTTTTTCCTGATTATACAAGCAGCCCTACGGCGGCATTCTTAGTCCAGCTTATTCCATTCCAAAAGTAAACTCTCAGTTTCCAATAACATGGTTATTTAGAATGTTAGCAAATGCATATTACCATATGCAAAATGCTCAGACTACCATTATATATATTGAATTGATGTTTACAATCAGCTCCACCTCATATTGTCGATGTTGGAATCCCGGGGCTTTTCTCCTTTATAAATTGCATGTACCTCCTGTACAAGGTGGTGCAATGGCAACTGCATTATCCAGCTCATTTCTAGTGGTACGACTTGTAGTATTTCACATATCCATATGGAAGCAAACTCTTCTGGGCACTGTGTATAGTTCTGATTCCTTTATCCTTTTTATTACAAAAGGAAAAAAACTCGCAAATGATTATTGCGATTAGAGTTTGCTAGTTTTGTATTTTTTTTTTTTTTTTTTGCTCCCCTCATATAATAATATTATTATTATTATTTTCATTCTATTGCAAATCGTACATGCACTTATCACTAAATTATACATTGGTACATGATGGTAATAAGTTTTGATCAATGATTTATTTTTAATCATATATATATATATTTTTTAAATAAAAAAGAATTAGAAAAGGACAAATGGAATCCATTATCTTGGATAGTGACATTATTATCTAGTATAAGGATTATGTTATTGAGTTTTGTTTGAATAGCTATCCACTTTCAACAATGAAATGCAAAGGCTATGAACACTATAAAAATTGCCTTCCAAGCCATTTCCTTGCACATACACAACTTTGTTTTGGGTCATCTTGTAGAATGTATAAATTTGGAGAAGATAAATGGAATCCATTTTCTAAGCATAGGATTATATATTAAGGGACATTCGACAAAATTGGAACAATATGGAGAAGATTAACATTACTCTTTGCAAAGATGACACACATAACGATACAGGGAAGATTAATATGCATGGCTGTAATACCTGCCGCCCAATCCAGGAGAACCAGACGGCGAGCGCCACAGTCAGTGCCGGAGTATTGATCTATGTCACTTACTAGCTCTAAATATTTCTCGAATAATTTATTTCCAGATGTTATTTAACTCCACAATTTAATTGAATTAATTCCACAAAAAATAATTACTCATTTATTTATTAATATACCATAATAAAAATAATATTCATTAGTTGCCACAATTCACTAAAAATATTCGTGAAATATTTTCTACCCACCTAAATCATGCAAACATGCTCCAAAAATATTAATTATAATATTAAACACATGTAGTAATTTTTTCCGGACCAAAATAATACCAAGTCCGGGACCGATGGTACCATTGACAG